>VDFB02375136.1:26380-49538 GCA_007258455.2 Sequoia sempervirens
ACACACACACACACATATATATATATATATAGATATAGATATAGTGGCAGATGGGTTATAAGTTTGGTCAGAATTTTCATTAGCCTCCCAATTTTTTGGCCTTCCAATGGCCATGGAAAAGGTGGCAGAGGCAGTTGTTGGCTGCTTTGGGAATAGGGTGGCATTTTTCAGGCTAGGTGGATAGAGAAGGTTGCTGAAATTAAACATTGGTTCGCATCAACATTAATTGTTGTATGCTTTTCATGTAGTGGTGATGGTCATACTAACACCAACCGTTTAATGCCTAACAGAACAAAACAAATGCCTGGGAATTTTTCAATAAGGCATTCTTTCAATTTTGATAAGGTTGTGTTGAGAAATGAGTATATTTTTACTTTCATTTCCCACTATGAATCTTTATGGCTTCCTCTTTATTAATATATATTTTTACAATGACCTAGATGGAGAAACACTCTCTCTCTATATATATATATACATATATGTATATATATACATATATATATATATATATATGTATATATATGTATATATATGTATATATATATATAGAGTGTTTCTCCATCTAGGTCGCTGTTGAAACCAATGTTTAATTTATCGCTTTGGTTTTGTGGCTATGGTTGGAACATAATAAAAATAGTTAATGTTGTGCCTTACGCTATATCATTTCATTTTTGGAACTAAATAAAACAATTAATGTTGTTGATTCAATGTTTTCTTAATTTATGGCTTTCGTTTTGTGGTTATGGTTAGAACAAAATAAAAATAGTTAATGTTGTGCCTTAGGCTATATCATTTCATTTTTGGAATAGAATAAAACAATTAATGATGTTGATTCAATGTTTGGTTAGATTAGGTATTATTGATTATTATTCTCTGCCTTAGGCTATGAATCTTTATTAGCTTGGGCTATATTGTGGCTTTCTGCATCTGGGTGGGTATTGAAACCAATGTTGTTTGATTTATGGCTTTCATTTTTTGGTTATGGTTGGAATGAAATAAAATAATTAATGTTGTTGATTCCATGTTTGGTTACGTTAGGTATAATTGATTATTTTTCTCTACCTTAGGCTATATTGGGTATATTTTAATATTAATATATATACGTATATATGTGTACATATATACATATATTTATATATATTTCAATTTCCCATGGGTCTCTCTTTATGGATTGCATTTAGTTGATATAGTGGCAATAGGGTAAAATTGTTGACCTCATGTAGTTTTTGTCAATGGTTATTGTCTAGCTCACCCTATATTGTCTCATTTTTTATAAGGTTATGTTGAAAAGGCTATATTGTTTCAATTTTTGATAAGGTGTTGTTCATAGAAGACAATTTTTATTTTTAAAAAATATTGTTTCATTTGTCTAGCCTTCTTTATCAGTGCACCAAACACTTTTCATTTAAAAAATGGGAAAACAATCCACCACCTTTTCTTGCACCATGGTAAATGGAAGCCATAAATGAAACAATATAGCCTAAGATAGACAACAATAGCGAACAATTCCTTTTGCCATGAACTACATAACATTAACTATTTCATTGCATTGCAACCATTGCCACAAAAAAAAGATGTAAACGAAACAATATTGTTATCAATAGTCACCCAGATGGCCAAACCCACAAAACACTAAAAATCATAGTGAAAATTTCATATGAAAAAATCTGTGCAAAATTCAAACCATAAATCAAACAATATTGTTGTGAACAAACTATATACTCTTTTTTCAATAGAACCCTATCAAAAAGGCAATAATATACCCTAAAAAAATGCAAATTGTATAACATTAACTATTTCATTGTGTTGCAACCATCTCACACAAAAACACGACTTCCAACAGTGGCTCACATGGAAAACCCACAAAACACAGAAAGATCCTAGTAATAGACCAACTCAAAACCTTCACTATAAAAACACGAACCCTAAATGAATCACTATTGGTTTCAATGGTAACCCAGATGGGAAAATTCACCAAAAACACAACAAATTAACTATTTTGCAACCATTCACACAAAATGGAAGCCATAAATGAACCAATATTTCCAACAATCACCCACATGCCAAAACCCACAAAACACAAGAAATCTTGATTTCAAGATTCACCAAAAACACAATAGATTAACTATTTTTCAACCATGAACACAAAACCGAAGCCATAAATGGAACAATATAGCCAACAGTCACCCACATACCAAAACCCATAAAACTATAGTCTTTTCAACAACAATCGACTCAATGAAACAATATTGGTTTCAAGAGTAACTCAAATGAAAAAGCCCACAAAAAACACACAAATTCAACACATGAAATAAATAAAAAAATAGTATTTCCTTCCAGCAATAGCGGCTACACGGAAATCGTAAACTGAGCAATTTATACTAAGCTACACAGCAACAATCAACAATCCCCTTTCAAAAATAACCTAAACTGTTTTAGGAATACTTGACAAATAGTTTTTCCAATATGCGCCTCTTCTCACTTGCTTTCTCTTCCCTGTGTTCTTTCTCCACAACCTACAAAAAAAGAACATAGAATTATCACAACCCACACCTTTTGCAACCAACGACGCATGCAAAAAACACAAGATAACCTCCAACCACCTTGACAAAAATTCCATAGCCGATGATTGCACTTGCACCTTCACAGAAGCTTTCCCTCCTCACTCACAACTACATTCAACAACATAAACCCTAAAAATTACACCCAAAAATATGTTATTGATAGTTGCACAAACATTCATTTTGTTTTCTAAGGAATTTAAAACAGATGTTACTTGCACCATCACCACTACACAGAAACCATACAAAAATTAATGTTGATGCCATTTCATTGGCCTCCTCTATCATCATGCCAAATGCTTTTTTATTTTAAAAAAACTCTGCCACCTTTAACATGACACCGAAGACCTAAAAACTGGGAGGACTGATGAAAATTCTAACCAAATTATAACCCATCTGCAACCTTTTCCCTCGGCACCAGAAAAGTTGAAATATGGGAAGGCTAACGAAAATTCTGAGCAAAGTTGACACAAATAGCCTATCGGCTAATAACCAGGTGAGATATTTGCAAAAAAGATGCAATTGCACAACAAAATTTATTTTGGGGAAAAGCTTGATGACTTGTGAGAAAATGGAAGGAGAAAGAAAGAAAAATTCCATAGCAGCCACTTGATTATGAGCACATCTTTCATATGTCATAAAATATTAATATTTTGAAATTATTGGAGTTAGATTTCAAAAATTATAGTAATTACAGAAATTTTATTTTGATTGGTTGATATAACTTGTATTAAATAGAAATTAGATTTTAATGGATGCATCTTTATATTATTTTATATTTATTATTTGTTAGGTCTTAATTTAATCTACAATTTAATTTCCTTCTTGTGATCTTATATTCTTAAAAAAACAAAAAATAACATGTATCTTTAGTTTTGTATTTACACAAATTTGAGTTTTTATTTTTGTTGAACTTGAGCTTTTTTCATGAGTCTGACAATGTTGGATTTCTTTCTTCAAACCTTTGATGCATTTGATAATTATTTCTCTTGAGAATACTTTGATATGTTGGATGAGACATTAGAGGATTTCAATCTTCGTTTTAATTTTTTTTAGATTTAACTTCTTTCAGTACTTGTGTTCCTCTCAATAAAATTGTTAATACTTCTATAAATGTCGCTCAAACTCTAAAGATCATTATACATGTGATAAATGATCCATCCTTATTTCCTCATCTTATAATCATTGTTTGGGGTATCTCAGATCAAACTCAACCAAGTATAATTTATATACTTGTATAGCTCAATTAATATCATGCAATGTTCCTATATATAATGAATGCAATTTCTCATATTTAGAACAAAGATGTGTAGACATGTAAAAATGACCCAAATGCATATCACACATTTTGAATGACATTTTCTCATCATCGACATCATTATCACTAATATCATTGCATTTCACATCATTTACATCAAAAAACTTATTTTCCTCTATCAATTGAATAATCTTTAATTATTTGATTAATTCACTATATCATCATTAAATCTAAACTTTATTCCTCCTAACATCAATTATTTAATTATGTCGCTAATATACCCTATTCTACTAAATCAATTAAATTATTATTAATTAATAGCTTAATTAAATCACTTTCCCTTTCTGAACCTAAATAATTAAATTAATTATTCAACATCATTCAAAAGGTCAACAAACAAATATAACTTTATTTGTTAAAGTCAAACATGACTTGCATGTTCAATTCAAAATATTAATTAATTAGTCAATTAATTAATTATTCTCACCCTCTTTCTAATTGGGAAAATCATGATCAATGATTTCTCACTTTGAATAGTTGACTAAATCATCTATTGTTCAATCCCACTAACCTCTCAATCTATTTTCTAATTCCACTGAATACTTAACTTGATTTCATCAATCACACAAATTATGCAATCTAAATCCACTAATCTTTCCAATTTAATTCCTTTCAATAGTTTTGAACCATTAATTAGGATCTTTTACTATGAAATCTTGATCATTCATCTCGAAACGCAAAATCTAGAAAACACTCTTCTAGACCCTCTCATAAATCATCTAGAATTTACATAAGCAAAGTGTTGCACAATTATCTCTTGAGTATGTTACGAGTTATCATTATATTTTAGTTCATCATTTTACACACATTGAAGCTTTTACAACATCTACAATGGAGGCTTTGCATTGAATTAAGCAATCTAACATCCAAATGTCAATGCAAACACAACTCCAACACGGGATAGTATAGGTTTTAAGGTTTTGAATTCATTTCATGTTGTCTTAGGATTTACGTTGTTTGATTTCGTAAGTTTAGAGCTTCAGCTCATAAGTAATGGGCTTAGGGATCTTAATCTTGTTTTGAATTATATTAGTTTAATTCACATTTTATTGGTTTTTCATATGCTTCATTCCCCCCTTATGAGAAGATGAAACAAAAATGTTAAGCTTGTTCGTATTTCCATTCTTCCATTTAATATTTTCCTCGTTACTTTTCATCTTCCTTTTAGAAGCACATGAGAATAAGATATTATTAAACAACTATAGAATGAAAAATCAAAAATCTCATTATGGGATCTAGTTCAATCTTTTCTTTCTTAACTTGATATACTTCAACAAGCTTTATAGAAGATTCTCATGTTATCTTTTCCAAACCCTAATGAGGTTTCTATTCTATGTGATAGTATATATAACAATACAATTAATATTGCCTTACTTTAATATGAACTTCCTCTTCTTGAAGTTAAATGATTCAATGAACCTCTCCTTATCATTATTGGCATTAAATCTATAGGAATCAAATTAACACTTGCAAATAATGGTTTGGTTCATAGTGTTTGTAGGATAAATTTTCTTAATAAGATTGAAAGAATCTATGATTGAGATCCCACAAGCCTTGGATGATATTCTGAAGAGAAACCTATCACACATAAATGAGAAATTAGACAGTAAAATATGTGAAACAATAATGATTATTGATTACTAAATCAATACAATGAAGGATTGAATATCCTTATGTAGACTCAGGAAAACTCAACATGAGACCCTGAATGATGGATTTCTGACTGAGAGAGGAGTGAGATAATGGAATGCCTGAATCAGTTAAGTGACTTTATCTTGTGTGCAACACAAAGAATAAAGTACATGACTGATTGAAATGCATAATTAATGCAATAACACTTGCAATTAGAACTAGATGACCCTTTCCTAAGTTTGCATTAAGCACTAGAGTAAAAATTAATTTACTCCAACACCCCCTGAATGACAACTGAGGAGAAGAAAAAAACAAATGAAGGAAAAGAACAAGTAAGTAAATATCTCATAACTGGAGAAAAGGAGAAAACCACATGGGAAAAAATCCTCTCCAAAAGAAAGAAAAAGAAATGACTGTACTAAAGAAAGAAGAATAGGAGGACTCCCCCAAGGAATGCTTCTGTCATGCAAGTACAATAGATGTCCCCCTGATAGGAGAGAGAAAAATGAAGGTATGAATCCCCCCATAATGAAAGATTTCCCATGCCAATGATGAACACTTGAAGAAAGAATACGATCTACTGCCTACAAACAACATTTCTCTCGTTAGGAAGAAATGGATCCACTGGTGATTGGAGAAGCCAAACCAAAAGAATGGGTGATTTTGGAATTCAAATCTAGATGATGTGTCCACATGTTGGAAAGTGATGATGTTGATCCAATATCTAGTGAAGACTGATAGAGAACAAGCTGCAAAGGTGATGAAGATGGTGGGCCAATAGTGGTGATGTGGCTATCAACAAAGAGGAAAGGAGAAAATCTAGGTGGAAAAACTCCTAACAATTTATTCAAACTAAAGAAGAATTTGCAAGAAACTATTGAGGAACTACAAAGATGCCCTCTAGTTGGGATGATGCCATTGTTTATCCAATGCTCAATATTGTCCCGCTAGAGAGAAACTCTAGAAGCATATAAGGATGCGACTCTGGAAGCTCATGTAGTCAGGAATTTAGAATAGAAGAACACTTTTGGCTACCTATTGGAGGAATAGTGTAGAGCTTGACAGTTAATTAGCAACTTTTAATATTCTAAGTTTGTTTATTCAAAAGTAAAATGAAAGAAACCTATACTAGATGCTTTAAGTAGAAACCCCCATATGAAACTTTATATAAGTTGAATTTTTACAAAGCTCCAAATTTTCCCAAATCTTTATCATGTGGTGCTCACAAAACATAAACAACATTTAAAGAATCAATAAAGAAGAAAGCAAAGAGCATGCAAAAAAAAAGCAAAAGAAACATACAAGCATCTAGAAACAAAGGGTTACATCTCCCTCCATTGTGGTCAAAATCTTCACAAAAACATGCCTGGAGAATGAAGAGAAGAACTCAAAAACTCAGCTCTGACGATAGGGTTAAAGAAAGGGTGAACTGTAGGTGCAAATCACGCCTTGTAGAAACCACAAGCCTATGATGTGAAAAATGCCAAACACATTGTTTTCAAATTGTGTCCAGATTCGAGCATGGGTCAATGGCCTACGACTAGTGAAATTTTGAATACACCAAGTTACAGATTTAAAACACCACATCATGAAAGGAGTGAAGACCTACTAGTTCCACAAATTACAAATCACTGTGACAAAACACCAGTCGCACCCTAAATTCAACGCAGATCTGAGGAGGTGCAGTGCAAAGCCTATAAAGTCTGTAATTCACGGGCTCACTGGCTACAAAATAAAACCCTCATGGAGTATCAATAAGTATGTGTGGAAGCCCAGTGTGAGCCTCTTTCAATTTAACACCACCCTCTTGCAATTTGTCACCTAGGCATGAGAGCTCTACAATAGAGCTAGGCACAAAAGAGCCTGTGACTCATCTTTCACCAGCACGTCCACTACATATGAACGAGGACTCTGCAAATTATGGCAAGGGATATGTTTTCTTAATGTGGCCACTTCAAGACTTTGGATCTCTAGAATTTGATGCCATGCAATGAGAAATGCCTCACTTCCTCAAACAAATGTACAAGGGTCTTCAAATCTGGAGCTCTGATGCCATGAAAGAATCGATGATTGAGATCCCACAAGCCCTAGATGATATCTGAAGAGAAACCTGTCACACACAAATGAGAAATTACACAACAAAATATGTGAAACAATAATGATTATTGATTACTGAAAATTTAATACAATGAAGGATTGAATATCCTTATGTAGACTCAAAAGAGCTCAACATGAGACCCTAAATGATGGAGTTATGACTGAGACAGGAGTGAGATAACATAATGCATGAATTAGTTAAGTGACTTTATCTTGTGTGCAATAGAAAGAATAAAGTACATGCCTAATTGAAATGCATAATTAATGCAATAACACTCACAGTCAGAACTAGATGACCTTTTCCTAAGTTTGCATCAAGTACTAAAGTAAATATTAATTAATTTACTCCAACAAATACTAATTTCCATATTTCTCTCACTCTTGTAAAACTCTCAATAAGGATCTTTTATAATGTTGATTCATAGACCTTAGACACCATTCTTTTCATATTGAATCTAGCCTTGTCATTCTACCCACCATGATCCATGTCATGCAAATAAAACTACATTCTCCTTGTAATTAGGCTATGGACTCTTGTATTAGAAGTAACCCCCTTTACTCTAAATCAATGCATAGATTTTATCTCTAAATCAAATCAATATTTACTACATTATTGTTAAGAAATCAAATGTATTTATATAAACACCTTTGATGATCTTCATAATTTCATACCTTCTTCATCTTTAGATGTGTTGCACCATCAATTCCTTCTACTAATGACATGCTAAAACCCTTCATCATTCTTCTCTTGATAATGCATGTCTTAGTGATGATTGGAGCTACTTAGAATTCACTCCTTTCGTTGGTCAATACAATGTAGAACTCTCCCACTTCAAAATTCCAAAGGAGAATTCAATTCCTCTTACAACATTATCTTCTAAATCTACTAAAGATCTCCCTTCTTCTTATCAATAATGTGACTACACGATACATAATTATCATGCTCATGATGACGATCCTTATTCTTTTTCATTGCTGAAAAATTGAAGTATGGATTAGATTTTAGAACATTTTCTCAAAATAGATATAATAGCAAGGGTTTGATTTGTATAAAACAAGGTATCAAGGTTCCTTTAGAACCTACACTATATCTCTCTATTGTAGGTCTTAGTTAATACCATTCTTGACCTTATAGAGGTTCATATCATTATTTCATTAATGTATCTATAATTTATTCAACTTCTTTTTTACCTTTGTACAACATCTTGAACTTATTTTTGAATAATATTGTTCATATAAGACTTCCTCCTTATCCATTGGACTAAGGTGGCTATAAACCATGTGGGTGTTGTAGACTCTACTCTTTAAGCTTCACCATTGAGATCATAGTTAAGAAAAAAATACATCTAGGTGAACTCTCAAAATAAGAAATTCAGTAAAAAAAGATAAAGTTGGAAAGATGACAAGCAATAGAAGAAAAAATAATGAAAAGGGTGAAAATCTACCCGAATAGGGTTAAAATAGGTGAAATGGGGGTATGAATTATGGTGATGGAGGGAAAATCAAGGCTAGGGCATGAAAATAATTTATTTTCTCTCTCAACCCTTAGAGTAGAGTAGAGCAAGAAGTTGAGAAAATATGGAGAACATGCCATTAGATTAAAAACAAGTAGAGTGGGTGAGGAAAATAGGTGACCTACTAAGGCTCAAAAATCAATATTTAAATTAAAATTTTAGGCTTAAACTGTATTTGTGGCCATTAATGGAATTAGAGAATTAAGAAATTATGTGAACCAAACTATAAAAAATGTATTTAAGTGAGAATAAAAAAAGTAGTGGGGTAATTCGAGCAAGAAGATGAGTCCACGAAACATGGAAGTTTTTGCGTTAGGCAAAAAGTGAAATCGGCTTGCCAAAAATGGGATCTCGCTTTATAATAAATGAGATCTCGTTTAGCTTTGGGATCCCAATTTTAAAACAACGGTAACCTTTTTATTAATGGGTCTCAAACTGGTGGACAAGAAATGAGATCCGGAACTTTAAAAAATGGGATCTCGATTTGTAAAAATTGGGATCCTATTTTGTAAAAGTTGGGATCCCATTTTAAAGTGGTATTTATTTTCAAAAATAAATTTTCAACCCAGTTATAATTCATAGAGCATAGGATCTAGGTTTGGCAGCGACGACAACGACCTCCAGGCATGCCTCCACCCCCAATCTTTTTGTTTTTTTTGTGTTTTCTTGAAATTTTTAATACAATAATAGATTCTAGCATATTTTTCTCAATTTATTTAGTGTTTTATGTATTTTATTTACTTGTGATAGAAGAAAAAATGAAATGAATCCCTCAAGATATTGAATAGAAACAAAAAAAATCAACCTTAAATCATATGTTAATAACAAAAATTAGCTTTTGAAACTTAAATTGTTCAATCGAACCAAAAAAAATTGCATTTGAAAACCCTGAATTGAAAGGAAACAAAAAAATTGCATTTGAAAACCCAAATTGAAATGCAATAAAAAAATTGCATTTGAAAACCCTAATTTAAAATGAAACAAAAAAAAATTGCATTGAAAACCCTAATTGCTTCTTGAAACCCTAAATTGAATTCAAACAAAAAAATTGCTAAATGACTAAATTGAAATCAAACAAATCATTTTGTATTTGAAAATTGTACCATCGAAAAATGGTCCTTTGTCATTTTCATAGTCTTTTAGGCCTTGTTTCATAGTCTTGGAGCTATGTTGCTTTAATTTTATGATGTATGATCTTGGCTTGAACATGCTTATTTTGGTGTTAAAACTCAAAGAACGATGTCTTGTGAAAGTGTTGTAAGACATTTCTACATTCTTCTAGACTCTATTTAATGCAATTCACCTAAAAACCCACCATTTCACTCATCAAAAAGTCCTATATTGAAGTGTTATAAAGTCTTGTAACTAGATTTCACACTTTTCTAGCCATTTTTCCCTATTTACACCATTCTCATGCTTTATTTTGTCTCTTTATGCCCTCATATGCTTATATTAAGTGTATTTTTGGGTCCTATCTCGACAAACAACATTAAACACAACTTTATTTCCAACACTTGCTTTTGGGTCCCAGGTGAGACTCATTCCCCAAGGGTGGGAAATGAGTCCCCCTTGGCCCCAAATTCAAAATATTTCAAATTTCTTTCAGGATTTTTCTAAAAATTCACTTCATGTCGGCCTGTGATGAGGTATGAACGGATACTAAGGCACAAGATTTGTATAAATAGGCATTTTTCACCTCATTTTACATCTCCTAATTCAAGTAATCTCCTACAATCTCCATATTCAAGCATTCAAGCACTCAAGCATTTTGCATCTTCAATTCAAGCACTTTCAAGCACTTTGGAGTAGCCATTGACATCACTTTAGATTTTCATATTCAAGGATGTGGTAAGTTTGTAATACTTTCATGCTATGCATTTATCATTTCCCTTGCATGTCATTCATTTCAATTGGGTTTAATTACTAAAGCGGGGTTTGACCAAGGAAAACCTCTATTCACTAACCCCCCAACATTTTTCCCCTTTGCATGTGTCTTTGTAGCCTTTATTTTGCAGATTTGACAATTTTAAAGGTGTTGAAAAGTGGAATTCAAGTCAACTAGGCTTTCAAGTTAATTCATCATCTATTCAAGCAATTTGAGTGACTTCAACCCATTTTTTGTAGAATTAACCTCAGCAACCTGATATTCAGTCATTTCTAGATCTAGAGTAGTAGTGTTGACCCTTGAATTTTTGGAAATTTTGGGGAGGACTAATTTTCCGCCCTTGGCGAATGAGTCCCACTTGAAATCTAGAAATCTGCATTTTGTTAGAAATCAACTCCCGGCTATCAAAAATCAGTACCAGACACTTTTTCACCAGTCGGAGGACTGATTCGCCACCCTTGGTGAATGAGTCCCATAGTGAAAAATTAGAATTTTTTATCAGCATTCCAAACATTTGAGAAAGCTGACACATCATCTAGGTACACTCAGATTTGACCCTGTACTTTCTGATTTGCATATTTCTTTCTATCTCCTCATATTTCATAGTCTCTACATATCACACTATGTTTTCAAACAAGGCATAAATCTTAGTTTTGCATGCATTTTAGATCATCTTAATCAGTCAATTGCATTTATTTTAGTTATTTTACATCATATCATGCCACACATGTCCTTAATTTGAATGTCACATAAGCATTTTAGCGAACCCAAATCTCTCTCTTTCTAGGTGAAAAACTTAGGAAGAGAGCAAGAATTTTAGGTTCCTAAAATCTATGTTTCATTTTGGTGAACCTAACTTTTGAACATTTAAATTTTTTTTGATTGCATCCATACATTGCATCCTAGTTTTCATTTGCATTGGAATTCAATTAGGACATTGATTTGTTATTGCATTCTATTACCTTTCATTTTGCATTAGTGAAAAACTCATTTATTTTTCATTCTTGCACTTAATTTCATTGGAAAAAGAAAAAATCTACATTCTATGTCTGTTTTACATTTTGAAAAGCATTTAAATCCTTTTTAAAATTCTGAAAAATAGAAAAAAAAATTGCATCCTAGGACTCATTCTCCACCCAGGGCAAATAAGTCCCTCTACATCTTTTAGACATTACTTTTGCACTATTTTTAGCATTTTCTTGCATTTTTGTTTCCTGTATTCATATCTCTATTACAGTTAGTAGATCTTTTGTTATTTTCATTTTATAGTCTTCGATTAGTTTTCATTTCCATCCACCTCTCCTTTGTGGTACTTGCATGAGTGTTTGGTGCCCTATTGATAATACTTTAGTGCGAAGAAGTTCTAGACTCATGGCATCCCACGATAGCACTTTTTTTGTGGACCTTGGGATCTCATGAGCTCCTACTCCTAGTATGGATAATGGTGCATTAGGCCCTGACAATACCACTTACATGCCTTCACCTTTCCATCCTATGCATGTTGACAATAAAAAACAAGTCTCTCCCACAAGAAAACATTATTAACATTCATGAGGACTTTTCACATTTACAAGACTTGTCCCTTGAAAACATTTCCACCACTGCTATACTTGCTATTGAGAACCTTCATCACTTAATTGAGAGTAATGATGGCTTACATGTTTTAAAAAAAATTACCGATATTTACGATAAACATGCCTCTTCCAATACTCCAACAAACATTCCTGTTACCCAAGCAACATCTCAAGTTCCTCCTCCTTCAACTATAACTTCCATACCAACTTAGACCAATCTGCAAGTCCATACAACTTCGGTTGGTACTTCTTTCCTGATTTCCACTAACATTATTGTATCTTTTATAGAATCACAACTTCCTTCCACCACCTTCACACTCCTTAATATTCCTGCTACTTCTCCTAACATCACATACACTCCATCACCATTTTCCCTCCTACCTCAACTCCATTATCCTGATCCCTTCATGACACAACTCCTCAACACTGTTTCATCCATGCAACACCAACTTGCCACCATTATTCAAGCTCAAACTATTCCAACCACATATCTTGTTCCTAGCAGCCCCTTATCATTAGAAATCTTACGTACCCCGATGCCACAAGGGATAGAAATGTCAAGATTTGAGAAATATGGAGGAAAAGGAGATCCTATCAATCATGTCAATGCTTTTACTTCCCTGTGTTGTGACTTTGTCCTTGAAGATAAACTCTTAGAAAAACTCTTTCTAAGGACCTTGAAAGATATTTCCTTTGAATGGTTTTCCAGCTTTCCTAATCATTCCATCCGTTCATTTAATGAATTGGTGGAAGCTTTCATTAATCATTTTCAAGTGCACATGACACCTAAAATGGCAATGGCTGACCTTATGCAATGTAGACAAAACACTAATGAAAAAGTAATAGATTTCATCTCTCGTTACCAGTCCTTATATGCTCAAGTTGATGTCCAAATTCCAGATGCACATTTGCAGAAGATGTTTATTGAGAATTTGCACACTAACCTTCAAGATAATCTTACAATGATGAAATTCCCTTCATTCATGCATTTATGTACAACCTTATGTGAATATCAAAATTTGGTTTCCAGTTGAGAGTCAAAGTCCACTTTTAGCTGAATTGACAAAACTGAAAACAACAATCAACACCAAAACAACACAAAATTTTTGCAAACCTAACAGGGGTTTCTTACAATTTAGTTCATATCCTTCACCCCAACCACAACCAACTTCACAAGTTCAGAATTCAATGGCTGCCTCTAAAAAAACCATTCCTATTCATTACGGTGATCCAAATAGACATTTCACTCCTCTACTTGACACCCTCCATCAGACAATGACACAACTTGAATCCAAAAATGAATGCTTAATTTACCACCTATTCGACCACTTGATCCCAACCAACCCTTACCACCTAGCTTCAAACCTAATGCTTATTGCCATTTTCATTGTCAAAATGGCCACGTCACCAAACATTACAAGCATCTTAAACATCTAGTTCAAGACATCATTGACTCAGTTGAATTGACCATTATGGGTGTTAATGATCAAGGTGATAAGTTTGTTGCACCCCCTAATGAAAATATCCAAATATTCACCAAACCTATGCCTAAACACACTACCTCATTCATCAAGGCTAGTGAACCATCAAATCCTGATGTAATGACTATGGATACACATACTGAACAACTTGATACATCTCCACTTGTTGCCCAAGCTAGTCCTATGGATGAACTTGTTGCCATGATAGATGTTATCCCTCGCAAGGGCCAAACCACTCAATCTCTTGATATTACCTTTTCTACTAAAGACATACTACCGAATCTTCCTGATGACCCTCTCTACCTAGCCGGTAGAATATATGATAAACATACTAATGGGATATTAATAGACCCTGCTTTTGGTGAGAATGTGATCACAAAGGAATTCCTAGTGTATACCTTGGAGTTTCCTACCGCTCTAAGTGTGCAAAATAACTAAGAAACATGAAAGACAAAACACCAAGGACACCTCAAGATTAGCCAAAAGAGAGTTAGAATAAGAAAGGAAATAGATAAACAACATAGAAACAATATCACCTTCCTTACTGTTGATTTCTCCTTGATTGGCCCTTGATTAAAATGGATTGTGTGCTCCTTAGATGGTGGATTGAAGATCACTACTATATGCTTGAATGTAAAATGCAAGTGGATGTGATTGAAAATTGGATGAGTGCATAAAATGGCAGCATGTAGTTATGAGAGTGCAAAAGTGTTCTAAATGCAAATGGGCAGCATGAGGGTGCAAGATGGCTAAGTGTTTGAGAAGGAAAATGGGCAGCATGTGGGTGCTCAAAAATGAAGTGTTGTCTTGGAAATGCCCTTGAGAAGGGGGTATTTATAGAAGATTTTGAATTCTCTAGAGAATTCAATGGTCAAGATTGATCCAACAAGGCCAAGATGAAGAGCTATGGTGGGTTGAGAACCCACAAGCCCTCACATCTTGACATGTGGAGGGTGAAGTGGACAAGAGGATATGAGGTGGAGATGAGTTGTCAAAAAGGTACATGAGGTGGAAAAGGACATGAACCTTGGGGGATGAGAGAATTTCCACAAAAAGGGATTTCTTGTCCCCAAGTGGGAGTGAAAGGGACATTTGATGAATTTTAGAATTCCTCAAAAATCTACATGGAAAAAAAAAAGGTGGTTGGGGATATAAATGTGAATTAAAAATTCACATTCATAAGATGATCTAGAGGATAAAAGGTGGGCTCCAAAAAGGTGGGACTTGGTCACATGTGGAGATTGTGACAAGTCCAAGGTTCTAGAAGCCTTGGAAGGATGGAATGTGAATTAAAAATTCACATATAAAGGAGGGAATCTAGGACAAATAAAAAGAATTAAAATTCCTTGTAGAATGATTAGGCTTAATTAATCAATAATTAGAAGATAAATGAGGATTAGAAGCCAACTTGCAAAAGTTGGAGGATGTGACACATCCTAATCAAGGATTAGGCATGTGCACATCCCTAATGAAAAAATTAGGAGATGGATTAGGATTAGATGAAAATGATGAGGAATTAAATAAATGTAATATTTATTTAATTTATTTGATGAAAAGAGGATTAAGGAGGGTAAGGTATTTAATTATTAATTAAATACCTTAGGGATTTGGCAGAATTAAAGATATTAATTAAATAATAGTAATATTATTTAATTAACTAGGATAAGAGGATGTTTAGGCGAAAAGTGATAAATTTGGATAAATTAAGTGTCCAATTTGATGTCTACATTTGCCCTCTTTGAGATGGTGTTACGAAGTAGCATCATTTCAAAGAATATTAAAATATAGAACCTAGAAGAAGATGGTTAGATTGGAAAAGATTCCCCAGTCATCCAAAGGAGTGACTAGGAAGGGAAAAAGAAAATGAGAAAATTAGGGATGAAGGATGCCCCCTCGAGAGGACATGCGGATTCAGGAGAACACGAGTGTGCTCTCGAAATAGATGATGTGATGCAAGGGGAGATGAGGAAGATGATGCACGGTGATGGGGAAGAGAGTAAGTGATATGGAAATGGATGAAGCACAAATGGATTTGAGGACAAAAGGTGATGTTGCCCCAGTCAAGGTACAAGCCAAAATGGGTTGATGATGGATGGAGTGTTGTCAATGAGGGAATTAAAGATCCCAAAGCAACACGAGGATAGGGAAGGGTACATCCCACTGAGTGGTATTGATGAGGGAAGGATACATCCCAAAACACCACTAAAAGATAGGGAATAATAGCTCCTGATGATGATGAAAGTGTTATTGATGAGGGAAGGATACATCCCAAAACAACACCAAAGGGATAGGGGAGAATACCTCCCGATGATGATGATGATGAAAGTGTTGTTGATGAGGGAAGGATACATCCCAAAACAACACCAAATGGATAGGGGAGAATACCTCCCGATGATGATGATGATGATGATGATGAAAGTGTTGTTGATGAGGGAAGGATACATCCCAAAACAACACCAAGGGGATAGGGAAGGATACAAATAGATGATGATGGGTCAAGATTGGTAACGAGACTAGGGACAAGACCAAGGATATGATTAGATGATTCAGGCTAAGTGGAATGGATGGAGATTGGATAGAGATAAGGATGAAGGAGGAATGGATGGGGGGATACATGCAAGATGATAGAATGGAAAATGAGATGCAATTCTAAATGCAATTTATCATCTTTGGAGCACTGGTTTTTGCTATAGCATCAAACACAAGACACCAGGGTATGAAGAACCAAGGCGTAATTGTGATTAATGCATCAAATAAACATAACAGATAAGAAGGCTATCCCAACACCCCCAGGTCAGAAAGACCTTGGTCGGGCCAGGTATTGAGATAACCACAAGCACAAAAGGATGCCCCAGCATAACACAAGACCTCAGGAATCTTGGTGGGTACTACGTGGGACAACCAAGAAGACACAAATAGACATAAAAAGATCAAGATATGTCCCTATGTTGACCAATCAAAACAAACCATAATATGATGGATTATGGCGATCTTGACAAGTGATGATAGGGAGCTCAAATGATAAACAAAAGCCAAAAGCATCAAAAGATCACAATCAATTTCAAACGTCCATTGCCATAGGATCAAGGGGATGGATGGGATTGATGAGGTCTGTTAGGAAGGATGCATCCTGTTGAGACCAAAGATGATGGATACGAAACTAAAAGATCGTTATGACGCGGGATGTTCAAAATTGATTGGATTTCATGATACAAGTGGATCTCGTTTGTTAAGAACCAGCTAGATAAGGGCATAGCTTGACGACACGACACACGAGAGACATGACAAGATAAGAGACTTCGATGGATGGTAAAGACGGGACAGACAAAACCTAAAGACCTAGGGGCTCGGGGGCCGATCAAAGATTAGCCTTGCCTACGTAAAAGCGCAGAGCCCTCGTAGTTCGATAAAAGGCGGACGACTAACCATGATGGAGTCATTGATGGATGGTAAAGATAGGATGGACAAAAGGAGAAAGAATGATGGTAGATGATAGAAGAGCAAAGCGGACAATGAAGAATGATGATGAAACCCCGGGGGCAGATCAAATGATCGACCTTGCCTACGTGAAAGCGCAGGGGCAACGTAGTTCGACAAAAGGCCACAAACAAGTTATGGATGAAAGAGGATGAGATGACCCTAGATAAGGGGATAAAATGATTGGACCGACACGATGAGACAAGATAGATGAATGATGAAGTGATAAGATAGATGATGTTGGACGATAGTGACTATATAAAGCTCAGGGATGGGATAGTTATCCAAATCATCAAAGATGAAGTGGGCAAATGACATGCCATATAGATGAATGGTGAACGATGAGATAGAAAAGATGTGCAAAAGAAGCAGAAGTGATGACGATAAGATGGATGACATTGGATTGCATGGGGTAAAGCCTATAGCTAGATACCAATGACAAGGGATTAGGAGATGGGATGAGGGGAGAGGATGGGGGGGAGGAAAAAGGATTGTTTGGGTGGATTGGATAAAGGGATAAGGATTGGGAGATGAAAGGGATGCTAGGATAGCTGGATACGAAGAGAAAGATAGGGAGATGGAAGGGACGCTGTGATAGATGGATAGGGACAGAAGGATTGAGAGATGAAAGGGATGCTAGGATAGATGGGGAGATGGAAGGGATGCTATGATAGATGGATAGAGAGATGAAGGGATGTTATGATAGATGATTTCTCCAAGGACTATGTCACAAAGGAAGCAGATGCCCCCACTCTAGATATGTCATATATAATGAGGCATGAGGGACGAAAGACAAGTGGATGGGAAGATAAAAGAGATAACTGGATGAGAATAGGATGGGTGACTAAGGAATAAGATAGAGCATGGATGAAGGGGATGTATACCAATAGGTGTCCAAAGCATGCATAGATAGGTGCCCCTATTTTTATCAAGATCACAAGAAGGATGGAGGGAATGGGAGATAAACGAGATATGATGGTAGGATGCAGAAGATAGGTGGGATGGGGGGATTTATGAAGAGGACGGATAACAGGAAGACGGGTGCATAGCTAGAAGCATAGCGGATGGAGGGAATGCATATTAGGAAGTTGCCTCCAAGTGCAGATAGGGATTTACGCATGACGCCTATTTGCCAGGTTTTCATCATGGTACTTATCCAAGGCGCTTGTTTGCCAAGTTTTCACCATTGGACGAATTATTTCTCTTTACTTTTTTTTTTGAATTTTGAATTTTGAATTTTTAGAAGATACATGATAAGGATATGGATGAAGGACTCAAGCATCAAGTTCTATACGAGGTAGTAAGAGCCCATGTTCGAACCGACTATTGGATGTTGGTACAACCTTATTACGATAAATGGATTATGCATGAGGATGAATTAGAGGGATTTGATGGGGTTGATACATGGGATAATGGATGGGATGCGGCAAAGGGTATGGATGGAATGATGGGGTGGATATGTGATGGGGAGATGTGTTTAGGACCAACATTGGCACATGTGGTGGTGGGTGTAAAAAGATGAGAGGATTACTGGATGGAGAATGTGTGGATAATGGAGGAGATGGAGTGGTGAACTTTGGAACATAAGGACCCAAAACAAACTTAGGAGATGAAAGGGGTGTATGACTAGCTTTTGGATTAGCAACTTTGGATGTTCTTACAGATTTTTCATGTGATGGCATTGCATCTTTTTTCTTTGGGATCCACATAGTTTTGATCTTTGCTTTGGTGGGCCTTTGTAGCCTACAGATTTCATTTAGATTTAGATTTTTCTTCTCTTCACCATGTATTTTAGAGGGGACATGGGGAGCCATAAATTCATGTGGATGTTTAGATTTATGCATTTTTCCTTTAACAGCCAAAGTGCTTTTAGTAGCAATGGGATGAGTGTGAATGGATGGATGATGTGGAGGACACATGAATGGAGGGATGGAGGTAGGATTTTTAGGATGATATGTGGATGGATGATGTACAGGTACGTGCCTTTGTTGATCCTGATTAGGGAACATGAGAGTGGGATAGTTATGATGGGTGACATGGATAGGTGATGGATGGATGAAAGGATGGATAGGATGAGATGGAGGAGGTGATTTTGGGATATAAGGGCCCAAAATAGACTTAGGACCTGGAGGAAACATGGGCATGGTAGATGGAGGATTGGAGATGGTAGATGGAGGGATGTAAGGACCCAAAATGGATGGAGCAGATGAAGGAGGAAGATGGACGGTTGTTTTGAGGTGATACGATAGAGGAGGAGGGATGGCCACATATGATCTAGTGGGGCAATGGGAAGAGCCAATATTTCTTTTGGAAAAGGCTCGTTGAGGACGTCTAGAGGTTGTACCAACATTTTTGGATTGCGAGTCACGAATAGTACATCCAAGACCGTGCGGATACAAATGTTCTTTAGCTTGGATGGGCTCTATAATACCTTGCTTATGAAGGCCTAAACCTTTTCCTTGATAGTTCATTTTCTTGAGTATTCGATCTAGGATAGGATTTTTGTTATTCTTGAAGAATGATGCGAGTTCATTAGTAGGTGGAAGAGGAGGGTTGGTGTATATGCTTTGTTTTTCTTCTGCGAGGAGACCACCGTGGAGGAATGTGAGAGGACCAAGGGGATATGCAAGCGATTAATGAGGGATAGCATTTTAGGTGATGAGGGATCAGGAGAAGGAGATGATGGGATAGCAACATTAGGAGAGGGAGTAGGGGCTATGATAGGATCTGGAATTGTGGTAGTGGGCTCATGTGATGGAGATGGAGATGGAGCAGTGGAAGCTTGAATGACAAGGGGATCATGGGATGGAATGGATGGAGGACTGTGATCTTGAGGTGGACTAGATGGGATGGTAGGATCTTGATCGAGAGAAGGGGATATGCTGGCATGCTTTGGATTAGACTCTTGGCGTGACTCATCGTGTGTGGGAGGCATGGTAACGGAGTCTTGTTGGGACTCTTCAAGTGGAGAAGATTGAGGGATGGAAGATTCATGAGGTTCATTGGAATCAATTTTGGTGCTACTGGGAGTGGGAGGAGTGGATTGGATTTGGGTGGATCTAGGAGTAGAGGGAGTGGATTGGATTTGGGTGGATCTAGGAGTAGAGGGAGTGGATTGGGCTTGGGTGTCTTTGATGGATTCGGTGGCTCTCATGGTAGGAGATGTGGGTTCAATGGTTTCAATGGTTTGATCAGTGCTAGGGGTGGTAACAATAATGATAGGTGTGGTGTGGAGAAGGGTCTCATCACTAGTGACCATGGATGATGGATTGGGATGGCATGGTTCCATGACTTCAAGATGTGGAGTTGGGGATGGCCTCTTTGTAATGAGTCCTTGGAGAACTTCTGAAATGAAAGACTTGCATATGGTTGGCTTGGTTGGATTGGTAGAAATGGATGAGGGATTATGGATTTGTGGACTAGGGTTAGATGGAGGAATGGGATCGAATGTAGGACTATGAGTAAATGGAGGATTGGGATTGGATGGAGGACTAGGAGTAGATGGAGGACTAGGATTGGATGGAGGGTTAAGGTAAGGATATTGGAGTGGTGAATTAAGATAGGGGGACATGGATTGTGGATTAGGACAAGAGGATATAGGTGGTGTAGTGGGACAAGAGGATGTAGGGGATGGATTATAATAAGGGTATTGGGATGGTGGATTAGGATGAGGAGACATGGATGTAGGATTAGGGTAAAAGGGTGTGGATGTAGAGTATAGGAGGAGAATTGAGGAGAAGAAGGATTAGGATAGAGGTCATGTATAGGAATTATAACCGGGGAATATTGTGATGGGGGAGATGGGGATAAGAGGTGGATGGTGAATAAGGATGAGTGGATGGGGGAAGGAAGGTACTAGATATCCGTTGTCCAAAGGTGGCATAAGGGCGTGATTGGTGGATGAGACTATACTTGGGATAAGCTGGAAGGGGGTGATTGGATTGTGGAAAGTGGGTGGAGAAAGCTTACTAGTGACGATAGCATCAAGGGGATTTATGTCATATTCTTCTTGATCGACAAGACTTTCGTTATCGTCGTCCACGTAATTAAGGTTTCCCTTGACTACTATTGATGGAGGATGAGGATTCATGATTATGAAAGGATAAATAGAATGGATAAAAGATTTTGGATGGGAACAGATTAAAGCTCAAATCGGGATTTTGGTCAAGCTCAGATCAGGATTTTGGTCAAGCTCAGATTAGGATGATTGGATGGGATTACTTTTGATTTTGATAGGATTTGGTAGACAGATGATTGGATCGGGTAGATGATTTGATGAATTTGATTAAAGTACTAGATCAGTTTGATTGGATGGGATCAAATGATTAGATGATGTTGATTGGATAATTGTGATTGGATGAACTTGATCGGATTGGTGTGCTTGGATTGATTAGATGATTAGAGGAATAGATTGGTTTGATTAGATAGGAAGAAATAAAAGGTACCACTAGATAGAGCTCAAAAAATTAAGCAATTTTGGTTTTTGAACGAAGTTGATTCGACGTACGGTTTGTAAATGGCAGCCCCGGGAAGTTAGGGGCGTGTCCACGCTACAATGCGGGGCGTGGCCGCCCTGGGATAGTCAAATTCTTGATAAGATGAAATAGAAGGTACCACTGGATAGAGATTGAAAAACTAAGCAACTTTGGTTTTTGAACGAAGTTGATTCGACGTACGGTTTGTAAATGGCAGCCCTGGAAAGTTAGGGGGCGTAGTCAACATTCTGCAGTAAAATTAGGGGCGTAAACAGCTTTTTGAGGCATTTTCAGCAAAATCAGGGCATTTACAGCAAAATCATGGGCGTTTTCAGCAAAATCAGGGCATTTTCAGCAAAATCAAGGGCGTTTTCAGCAAAATCAGGGCGTTTTTAGCAAAATTATGGCGTTTACAGCAAAATCAAGGGCGTTTTCAGCAAAATCAGGGCATTTACAGCAAAATTAGGGCATTTTCAGCAAAATCAGGGCATTTTTAGCAAAATCAGGGGCGTTTCCAACAAAATTAGGGGCGTAGACAGCTTTCTGCAGTAAATCAGGGGCGCTACCGCGTTTCTGCAGTAAATCAGGGGCGCTACCGCCTTTCTACGCAGGGCCCTACCACTTTTCTGCGGGAACAAAGCTTGGTTTTTGATGGCAAAGGCTATGGCAATGACGCAAAATGATGAAACAAGTCAAAAGTATCAAAATTTGACAGAATTTCTACAAGGAAACACCTCAAGCAAGCACAATCCTATGATTAATATTACGGGTATGGCAAGGCAAAGTCTTAATCTAGGATGCACAAGGCTTCTAGGGAGTCCTCGATATACTCTCGGTACATGAAGCACAACCGTGAACACCAATCCGTCACAAGCGTGAGTCGGGAACCCCAGCGAGATACTGAAAGGCTCGGACCAACTCTTCACGTCTATCTAGATATCACCCTAGCTTCGACGCTCCGCCAATTACGACGCAACTGGATTGGGGTACAACTTTCGTTCTCCCCCCTTTATATACCCCGCCGGTACACGTGGTTGGAATCGTCCCTTAGGGTGATGAAATCCCCAAGCAGGTCCCACTAAAAAAGAAGACACTAACTGTTTCCAACTACTCCCCAGGCTCACACGAAGTGCAAGGGGAAAGT
>VDFB02375137.1:0-45562 GCA_007258455.2 Sequoia sempervirens
GGCGGTGGCTCTGGAGGAGGTTCCTCTAGCCCTTTATCTTCTAACGACCCTATTCTAAACACTCTACTTCAGAATATGGGTAAGATGCAAAGTCAGTTAGCAAGCCTTTCCCAGGCCTCTGCCCAACCTATTTTCTATCCCTTCTTCCGACATAGCCCATTGTTAGTTGCCATCTTGAACACTCCCTTCCCTCAGGGAATGGAGATTCCTAAATTTGAGAATTTTGATGGTAAGGGGGATCCACAGACACACGTGTTTTCCTTAACGCCCTCTGCACTGACTTCTTCCATCATGACACCTTGATGACTAAACTATTTCCCTGATCTCTCAAGGACACAACACTCGAGTGGTATTATTCCTTGCCTAAAAATTCTATTTTCTTGTTCGACCAACTTGTTAATCAATTCCTTAGATAGTTCTAAGCAAACATGGGCCAAAGATGACCTTCTCGGATCTCGTTCGATGTAAGCAAGGAGACAATGAAAAGATTACCAATTTCATATCATGCTACCAAATGCTTCTTTCACAAATATCGTACCAGCTGCCTGATTTTGACGTGAAAAAGGTGTTCATAGGGAACTTACAAAGGCCTTGGCAAGAGAAGTTCACCCTTATGAAATACCCTTCTTTCGCGCATTTGTGTGTAGCCTTACAAGAATACCAACAAACAGTTGCTTAGTTCAAGGGATCTTCCCCGCACTCCTGTTCTGAAGGGAAATCCACTGTATCAATCTCTAGGAAAGGAAAAGTTGTTGCGAATGTAGTAGCCACTATCAATGACAATGGCCTCAAATGAAACCAGAAATTCATGAAGTTGTCTGAATCTTACACTTCAATCTTGCAAAATTTGTTGAAGGATAAGATCATAACTTTTCCGCCCCCTAAGCCTGTTAAAGAACCTTACCCCAATTGGTATGATGGGAGCATCTATTTTCAATACCATCATGTTAATGATGATGATACCAAAAGTTGTATGCAGTTGTGTCATGAGATACAAGACTGCATTAAGGATGGTAACATTTGTCTAGATGGGAATAAATAGAACGCTAAAAAATCAATGACGAAAGCTAACAGTGAATTACAGATATATAAAGACCCGTTTCTGTCACATTCTTCCAACATGATTATCGATCCCATTGATTTTGTTCCTCAACCCAAGGCCTATGTAAACATGGTCATGGTAACTTCTACCGTTCCACCCGCACCCGGTTCACTGGATATTACATTTACAACACAAGATCTACCCTTAAACAACAAACCTTCACCTCTTTACATTCTCGCTCATGTCAATGGTAACATTGTGATGGGAGTCTTGATAGACCCCGCGATCCATGTGAATGTTACTACTGAAGAAACATTAGTATTGAATTCATTGCAAAAAGAAAAGTATAGAGAAACAAAATCTACCATCCGTACTCACGATGGTATGAGTCTTAAACCTTATGGCTCGATCACTTTGTTCATCTTGGTTGGACTTAGGACTGTTGACATGGTCTTCGACGTTATTCTGGAGTTAGACCTATTCAGAGTGAAGTTAGGCATTCCTTGGTTGGCTTCCATGAATGGGGTTGTATCCATTATTCATAAGTGTTTAAAGTTTTCCCACGAGGGTGTCGTGCATGCAGTGCATGATACTGAATATCAGCCTTTGGTATCTTGTGGTGGATATTCACTGGATCACTTTTGGCCCTCCCCAGTTGGTTTGCTTCCTCTAAGAATGGACCTACTTTACAAGAACTATGTGAAGTAAAAAACTGGGGGCAAAGGGGAGCCAAAGCCGACCCTTCCTGTAACGGAAAAATCGATTGCCTCCTCTTCCCGAGATGAGAAGAAGGAGCCCGCGCTTACGACTACTCCTCCAAGAGAGAAAGAGAAGTCCACATCGGCCCCTTCTCCTCCCCACAAAGGCAAAGAGAAGGCTATGTTATCTACTCCCTCTTCCCCAAAGAAAGAGGAGAATCCCATAATGACTCCCTCTCCTTCTCGCAAAGATAAAAAAAATGGACTTTCTCCTGGATTGCCTCGTCCTCTCCCTTTTCTTGAGAAGAGTATTGGATGAGCAGACCTGCTGGGTCCGATGATTCCTCCTTGGAGTAGGCCCAAGATTAGAATCATGAACCTTCCTAATGAATATCCAGGACCATGGTACTACTTATATGGCAGAAAGGTTCTCACAGAGAACTCAATCTGTGGCCTCCTACTGCTCCTGCTCCTAAGGAAGTGAGCGGAAAGAGGCCCGCTACTGAGGCTCTCGAGTTGACTCCTCTTGTCGCTCCTTAGCCTGCTCCCCCTGCTCCTATACAAGAACCCATTCCTCCACCTGAAATGACTATAGTGGACGCTCCTATGGTCAAGCAAGAACCTCTCGTCCCTTTGCAAGCTCTAGCTTCTAACTCCAAGAGCCGTAGAAACTGCCTTGCATGTGAACATAAGTGTCGGCGAAAGGCTCTCCTAGTCGAGTAGGCCACCTCACAGTAGAAGGAAGAAGAAATAACTGCTCTTTTTTTAGGACCTCTTGTCGCGTCTCCTTCCTCTCTTCTTGTTGTTTCTCTTCAACTTGATTCGCTCCTGGCTTCTGTTGCGAGCAAAAATGTGCCTAACCCTAAATGGGTACAGGTGTTTATTGCTCCTTCAGCGGAGCCACCTTTGCTGATTTCCATCCTGAATATTCAGCCCTTCCCTAAGCCCGTGGACATGGTTAATACTTGGGTAAGTGCAAGAAGTTGATTCCACTTCTAGTGGAAGTGTCATTTTTCAGCTTTAAAAGAGGTAGTCATTCATTTTTTAGAATAGGTACCCATTATAAAGTGGGTACTCACTCCAAAAGGTTTCAAAATCACAATCCATGTTTCTCATTTGGATTTAGTCTTAGAAAATTCATGGTGACCCAACCCTTAGCCTTAGACCTACATGTACAAGGTTGTGACAATATCGAGAGAAAAAACTATGTCAATATGGTTGACGGGGTTTTTTTTAGAATTATTTTATGAAATTAAAACCCATTTTAGATGAGATTGTGTAGATTCTATATATGTAATTTTTTTTCTAATTGGATTTTTTTTAATTTTTCAATTATTTTTTTATGAAATAGGTCCATAAACTTGAATTATCAAGGTTTTTAAGTATTTTAATAACTTTTTATTAAAATAATTTTTTGGAATTTTTGCAAAACCATACTTCAGACAATTATTTTTTATTTGAAAAAATATCATCAAAAATGATAATTTTAGGTCATCTTATCTGGGGACATACGACAATTTTTCAAAACACCAAATATGGCCAATAAAAAATTAACAAAAAAAACAAATATTCAATAAAAAATAGTGAAAACATGCTCAAGTGAGTTACAAATCTTTTCCCGAAAGGATTTAGAAAAATGTGATTATTTAGGTCAAAATATGGATGACGTACACATGCATGGTACTGTAAAAAAAAAGTGACTTTTAAATAGTGGTTTTTAGAAATGCCTATTGAAAATCAATTTGTATCATCTAGGTATTAAAATAAATTACATATTTGGAAACTAGACTCCGAATACTACATTTTATGATCAGTGACTTTTTTCAAGATTCCATCTCTAAGTGCTTCAAATTTTAAGGTCAAATGTGAAAAATTCTGAAAATCAGGGAAAACACTTCCACTTTTTGGCCAAAAAGTGGACTCAACTTCTTGTCAGCACCAACTTCAGTCGTGTTCGTTGCGGTTCTATCCTCCTCTTCCTTTGCACCCCTAGCTTCGTCTATGGAGAGTTCATCTCCTCCCACAAAGAAAGAGGTGGAGGTTGATCCTTTTGGAAACAAAGGACAAGAGGAGTCCACCTTCGCAAGGTGGCCCTATGATGACTTGTTCTCTCCTTGTGACAAAACCAGTCCCAACTTCCTCTGAGTTTTCCACCACTCCCGAGTCATTTGGCGAGCTTAGTGGTGAATCTTAGGCACAGCCTGCACCGTCTGCTGAGAATAAGCATGATGCTCCTACGGGATGCATGTTTAATTCCATGGACGAAGTCCTGGCCTTGTCGGTGATCTTCGCAAAATCATTGAATTTGACTCCACGGGAGCTTGGTGGAGAGGACCTTGAAGGGCCCTCTTCCTTGGCCCTTGTTGTGGGAGGGTCAGATGCTCCTCCTCTTAACATTCCACCCTTGCAATCGCATCCTCCTCCCCCTTATGAGGATCTAGATTGGGAAGTGGATGACCTCTTGGATGATCAGTGTTCAGAGGAAGTCCCCTTTTCTTGATCTTGTGTGTGTGTGTGTTTTGTGATGTGTTCCTCGTACTTGTGATATGTGTGCCTAGATGACCTTCTTCACCCCTATGGTGCTTGGATACAGGCGTGGTTTTTGTGTCGTAAACCTTCTTCTATTTGTACCATCATTCTTCCATGTTTGTGCTTGATTTTCGATAAATTGGGGACGATGCAAAGTGTTGGGGGAATTTAGGCTTCCCTTCCATGTTGACCCAATTTTTTATTTTTACTTTGTTTTATGTGTATTCTTCCTAATCTGGTTGGGGATTGATGATCTTTCACCTTGCATTGCAGTTACCTACTATTATATGAGCTTGGATAGATTTGACCCTGCTAAACCAGATCCCCCTATGTCCTTTGTTTGTATTTTCTTTTTTGCTTTCCCTTTATCTTTCTCTCTTCTTTTCTTGAGTTGTCCCCCTTATGTGTGACAACGTTCTCCACTTTATTGCTTCGATTTTTAGAAAACAAATTTGTTTCCAACGAATCTTTTCTTGAAATTATTTACAACACTTCTTTCCTTAGAATTGCATTCTCAACTTGGAACCCTAACGGAACATGTTTCCTTCATCATGAGTTCATAAAGAAAGGACTTGAAGACCTTTCTCTGAAGTGGGAGCTGCTTCGACTTCCCCTCACATGGGGGCATGACCTTCCTTTTGAATTCCTTGATGATGAATCACTCTAAGAAAATAGTTGCTTTTGAATTGCGTGTCCCTTGAGCAAACCCCTCTTTCTTCTTTACGATGGGTTCCCTAGGGACCCTTCTTCAAAAGCCTTTGTAACAAATGGACTTTTTCACGTCTAGCCTAGGGGTAGCCCGACTAGACTCATTCCATTTTCCCTTCTGCATCTAGCTTGGGGGTAACCTGACTAGACCTTACTTTTCAAATAACACATCCCTTGAGTGGACCCCTCTCCTTTTGAAGGGTTCCCGAGGGATCCCTTTGAAGGTTTCATGGTCGGCATGACCGACTACTTTTAGACACACTCTATCTGCGAGTAGGTGTGTTGCCGCTTTTAGACACGCTCTATCTGCAAGTATACGTGTCATTGCTTTTAGACACACTCTATCTATAGGTAGACATGTCACCACTTTAGACACACTCTATCTGCGAGTAGACATGTCACCGCTTTAGACATGTTATATTTTTCGATAGATGTGTTGCCGCTTCTTAACTCTGTGGAGTCCGCTTCCTTGGGGCTTTTTGGGGGTTGCCTCCTTGCAGGTCCGCGGGCCTATAAGATGATTTGTTCCAACTTCATAGTTCCAAGCAACTATGGAGTCCTTCACTTCTCCTGTGCCTTCAGGTATGCCAGACTGAGTATTGCTTCCTCGACGGTTCAGGTATACTTTTCTAATCCTACTCTCTTCTTAATCTACTTTACCAAGCACTCATTAGTACTCGTGCTGGCTAAAGTGGGGGAAAAATGTATAAGAGGGAATTTTCACCCTAGGCACAATTCCCTTTTTTTCCTTTATACACTTTAGAAAACCAAAGTCGGAGGCTTAAATTTACTTAACCCTGTTGTTGGCAGTCCATGTGGAGCCTATTTTGTGTGTCGGTGGAGGCATTTTTGTTAGGGACGCTGGTGCGGTGCGCTTACGTCCCTGGCAGATTCTTGTGGTTGAGCCAGCAAAGGCATTACTCTTCCCATTGGCAACGAAGTTGTAATGCCTCCTTCGGCCAACCAACCCAAATATGGTTGTTTTCTTCCTCATTCTTCATATTCACTCCTTCAACTTTCATTTCAACTCTTCAGTACACTTCATCACAAGAAGGCTTCATTCTAGCACTCTCACAAGCTCACTTTCACTCACTTCCAAGCATTCCAAGCATTCTATTACAACAACATCACACTCCACCAACTCGGTAGAGCACGTTTGGGACCACACCATTCGTAGTAGAGGCTTGAGTTCCTCTCATTTCTCCCCCAAGCAGCCTTGAGTGCTCTTGGTGGAGGTGGTAAGCTTCCATTTCCTCCCCTCTATCATTTGGGGAGTAGCATAGTACTGCATTGTAGTGTTTGTGCTTTCATTACATTACTTCTTTATCTCGTTCCTTTGGCTGTTCATGGTGGTGGAAACACTTAAACAGGGGTCTAACTGAGGCAGGCCCCTATACAACCCCCAACATTTTATCTCCTGTTGTGTGTAGGTGGATGCACTTTGTGGAGCTAGCTGGTAAATAGGATCTTCTACGATATCGTCTTCGTCACCTTAGCTTTGGTATACCTATTTTATCACCTTCGTTTGTATTTCTCTTATTTCATAGTATTGTTTTGTTCTCTTAGAAGTTGTTAAGCTAGGCCATTAGTCATTTTAATGAGTTCAACCTTTCCTTGGCTGTATTTTGACGATACAAACTACAACGTGCTTTCGAGATGCTAGTGTGTCGCGCTGTTGTCCAAAGTCCGTGCTGACGTCCTTGGGTAGAGAGCTCCCTGAGGTGCAGAGTTGGACCTAAAAAATGACTCGCCTAGCCCCACCTTAAAACTTAGGATTGACGAGTGGTCGCAGGGTTCTATAATCTTCATCATTTTCATCTGCATACCCTAAACACTACTCTTAGCTAAGGTAAGTTAGGGAAGCCTCTCGCATCTTGACCCTCCGTGACCTAGGGTCTTGCACGCAGTGGTCCCCCTCTCTTATAGTTATTATGGCAAAGGAAAATAATGATCCTAGAACACTGCCCCATACGAAGATCAAACAAGGTACCAACAACCCGATCATGATCCAACTCGCCATCACTCCAAATAATTACCCACCACATGATAATAGTCATGAAAACCCAAAGCATTAAAAGGTCATCAACCAAGTTAGCAATTTTGAAAATCATGATTTATACAAGCAATAGCCTCAATGGGGAGGGGGTCTTTCACATCCCATTCCCTAGAACCCCTAACACCAAGATTAGAAAAAACATCAGCTAATCCATTCCCTTCTCTAAAAATATGAGGTATATAATACTCATCAAAGGAATTAAGGATTTCGATAGCATCCATGATGATGGATTCAACACTCCATGAAGGGGCAGAGCAATTCTTTTGATTATTAATAATATTGAGAGAGTCCCCCTCAAGGCATACCTTCTTATAACCTTTCAATTGGGCCATCTTCAAGCCATGATAGGCTACAACCGCTTTCGTAAAGTGGTTTTTCTAGGTTCCCAAAGGGAGTGCCACAGTGGAAAAAAACCTACCATTAGAATTTCTTAACACTCCCCCACAACCAGCAAGTCTCGATTTACATTTAGTAGCTCCAACAAAGTTAACCTTCACCCATCCAATAGGAGGAGATTTCCAAACAACATCATCTCTAGAGGTTTTCCCTTTAGTGAGAGGAAGGGAAATATCACAGGCCAGCTTCCAATTATGCTCTATAGAAATGTCATATGGATTGAGCATTAACCTCAAACCATTCTAGAAAGAAATCCCAAAGACAAAATTCTCTTTGATAGCAGCACAAATTTTATAAGCCACAGAGATAGTAGGAAGAGTTGAACTTCTGAAAATCTTGTTATTGCACTCAAGCCAAATACCCCAAGCAATATGGGGGAGAGAAAGAGACCAAAGAAAAAGCAGAGCAGGATTGGAAGAAGGTCCAACCCAATGAGACCACACTTTGCCAATCGATGAAGGGAACACCCAACTGAGATTTCAAAGAGACAAAACATGGGCCCAAACCTCTCTAACAAATCTGCATCCAATCAAAAGGTGAAAGGAATTCTTAGCATCCTCTTAACAAAGAAAGCATTTGTTAGGCATCACAAAACCTCTCTTGACCAAATTATCAGTAGTTAAGACCTTATTCTGGAAAAAAATCCAGAAGAAAATATTAAGCTTGGGAATCAATTTAGAGGACCACAGGTAAGACCAAAAAGGAGTAGGTCCAACAAAGGAAAATTGAAGATGAAAGGCCAAAGAGACAAAAGATTTACCATTGGAAGAGGGCCTCCACACAATCTTATCAACAGTAGCAGAAGAAGGAATATGAACCAAGGACAAAGCATAAAAAGATCCTCCAACCCCAGTTCCACCTCATGCAACCTTTTCCAACAACCTCCATCTATATAATCGACAACAAATCTGCCAACCCTCTGCACACAAATGTCCATGAAAGGTTGATCCCATGGTTCATCTTTAATAGGCATGTTACCAAACCAATTACAATCCTCCTAGAATAGAATTTTCCTACAATTACCCAATTTCCAAAAAAGACCTTTAGAAACAAGCCTACGAGCCTTGACCATACAATTCTAGAGAGCTAACCCAAACAAAGGGGAGAAGTCAGGAGACAACATATCTCTTATACAATCAACCCCATGAAGGTATTTTCTCAAAACAATTTTATCCCATTCACTCTTAGCCAAAATAAGGTTCCACAGTTTTTTTCCAAGAAGGGCCACATTAAATTCTTTGATTTTACGAATTCCAAGACCTCCCACCTTTTTGGGCTTGCAAACATCATCCCAGGAAACCAAATGGATTCTTCTCTTGTCCTCAACCCTAGACCAGAGGAATTTTTTTTGAATTCCCTCCAACTTATCCACAATTTTCCTTGGCATATAAAACAAGTTGAGAGCATAAACAGGAAGATTCTAAAAAGTAGACTTGATCAGCTGCACTTTCCCAGCTTGACTTAACAATGCACCCTTCCAACCAGCCAGTTTAGAATTGAACTTATCAATCAACCCTCGCCAAAAGGATTTGGGAACATTGGATCATAGGGGAAGACCCAGATAGGATGCAAGAATCTCACCAATCTAGCACTATAGGATTCTAGCAATTTTAATTTTCCTATGGTCGGGAGTGTTAAAGAAGAAAATAACACTCTTGGGTAAGCTAACCTTCTACCTTGAAGTAGCCTCATATCTTTGTAGAATAAGTTTAATAAATTTGGCCTCCTTAATAGATGATTCCCCAAGCATGAGAGAATCATCAACAAACTATTGATGGGAACAAATAAGATTACTTGAGGAAGGAGCGAGCCTAGACATTAAACCAGAATTAATAAATCTCTGGATGAGGCGACCCAACAATTCCACCATGATAATAAATAGAAAAGGAGATATAGGATCTCCTTGTCTCAGTCTCCTCAAGCAATCAAAGAGAGGAGAGGAAGATCCATTAACAAGAATAGAGAACCTAGGGGTTGATATAAGCTGATTAATAAGAACCACCATTTTCTCCCCAAAACCAAAAGCTTTCAGAATCTCAGAAAGAAAACCCCAATCAACTCTATCATAAGCTTTAAGAAGATCAAGCTTTAGGATAAAACTAGCATGCTTGTTAACAATTAAGCAGTGAATATTCTCATGGAAAGTAAGAATGGAGTTCAGAATTTTCCTACTAGCCAAAAAACCATTTTGCTGAGAAGAAATGATAAGAGGAAGAACCTTTTGCAATCTAACCACCAACACCTTGGAAAAAATCTTGTAAATCAAATTACACAAGCTGATAGGGAAAAATTCATCAAAGGAAGCAACACCCAATTTCTTAGGCACAAGAAAAATAAAAGAGGAATTCAATTCCTTCAAAATATTGCCACTACCAAAAAATTCCTTAGTAGCTTCTAGAACATCCTTAGCAATAATATCCCAAAAAGACTAAAAAAATAACATCGGGAAGCCATCAGGCCCTGTGCCTTATTACCTTCAAAAGAGAACACAACACTTCTAATCTCCTTCGCCATAGGAATAGACACCACCTGCCTATTAATATCATCAGAGATGACATGAGGGATGTCCCTAAGAAGATCCTCCTAGCACTCCTAATCTAGCTTCCCTTCCACCGATAGCAGGTTGGAAAAGTAAGAAGACACCACTTATTGCAAATCAACATCCTTCTCCAACACCTAATTATTGAACTTAATAGCATTAATACAATTAGAAGCATTGTGTTTCAAAGTAGAGAGGTGAAAAAACCTTGTTTTTTTGTCCCCACTTGTTAACCACATAACACGAGATCTCTACTTCCAAAATTCCTCCTCCTTAGCCACAATGTTATGCAATCTGGAAAGAAGGACATTCTCCTTCAAAGCCAAGGCTTGATCATACCTAGACACTTGGATAGATTGTTGCATAGAAAGAAGCTCTCAATTAACCTCCTCCTTTTCCAAAAAAATGTGACCAAAAGAAGACTAATTCCATTTCCTAACATTGTTCTTCACATTGGAAATATTTTTGGCCACTCTATACATAGTCGTCCCATCCACCAAAATGTTCCACCAATCATGAACCATATTTTTGAGGTCAGGATGACAGGTCCACATCTTCTCAAATCTAAATGGAATTTTTTTCTTCCTACCTAACAAATCCACCAATAAAGACAAGGGAAAGTGATCCAACCCCAGTCTGTTCAAAGCTGAGAGTGAGCAAGAATAAGAGACAAGCCAATCAAGGGTGATAATAGCACTGTCAAGCTTGACCTAAATAAGAGCATCCCCCACATGCTGATTAGACCAAGTGAAAGAGGCTCCTTTAAGATCCAATTCAAGGAGAGTATTATCATTGATAAGGTTCATGAGATCATATCTACTATCATCCATAATCTACAAACCTCCCAACTTATCAGCATCATGTAGGGGCATATTAAAATCCCCCATAACCATCCAGTTAACAATAGGATGAGCCGATTTGAAGGATCCAAGATTTTCCTAAAACTTTTTTTTGGCACTCTTACTATTATGGGCATAGATATTCAAAAGGGTCCAAGAGAACATATCCCGTAAATTAATAAACAAAGTGGCCACATGGTTGCAATCATGGAACACCTCAACCCCCTAAACCAACTTCAGATTCCAAAAAGTCACAATTCCTCCCAAGGCACCATCTGCATAAGAGAAATGCATACCACAATCCTTAAAAAGCTTATGCTTAAGTTTAGATAATTTTTCCAACCCCATTTTAGTTTCTTGAATTAGGAAAATATCAAGCCAATGATCTCTTATTAGATTAGCAAGCAAATCATGCTTGTGAGGGTGATTTAACCCTCTCATATTCCAGGAGACAATCTTCATAAAAGCTTATGGGAGGTGCTCTTGGAGCACATCTCCAGCAAAGTTCTTTGAGTTCCATCAACAATATCCATTCAACTCTCCTTATCCCTGGTAACATTTGAAGGAAGATGACCTCTACCTCTCGGCTCTAACCCGTAGTCAGACCTTTGCCTATTTCTAGTAACAATCTCAGTGAAGGGGAGTACTTCTTTCTATTATGACCTATCACCAGAATGAATGGAGGGTTGTCAAGGTCATCATAATCCCCATTATCCTTTACTTCAGATAAAACCTCCAAACCCTCAACCTTCGAACAATTATCTTGAGGAGGTTTTACAAACCTACTACCATGGGCCCCTGAAAGAGGGGAGCCCAGGCCCTCATTTGCAGACACCTTCTCTTCCACCAAAGCCTCAGAACTAATCTCTTCAAAAGACTGCATTGAGTTAAGAATAAAGGAGGGAATGTTAAACTCGCCTCCCTACTCCAACTCCCTATTAAGCATTTCCAAATCAGCTTGGCCCTTAAGAATCCCAATATTCTCAACCACTACCATATCCATCTCCACAGGTTTCTTAGAAACCAAGACTACCTCACCATCAAGGGCAGCCCCCTTTTCTCCAAAGACTCCGAAGAAAGCTCTTCAAGAGATTTCTCCTTTTTCTCTCCATTGTTTAGTCACCTACTTCGACATTTTAAGAGGATATTTATTTTCCTAATGGCCAACTTTCTTGCACTAAAAGCATGCAAAAGGAATTGATTCAAATTCCACCGCTTATTCCCATACCCTAAATTTGGAGTTGATCTTCACCACAGAGGGAAAGTTAGTAGATTGTTCCACATTCACACAAAATCTAGCATAAACAGGATGCTTCTTGGATGATGTCATTTGATCAATCGACAACAAACACCCAAAAGTACTTGCTATCCCTTTAAGCACTTCCTCGTCCCAGAATTCAAGAGGGAGACCTGGAATTCTAACCCAGACCAAAGTAGCTAAGAAGGAGCATGAGTTAGGATTGAAATATGGTTCCCACCTTTTCAGAATCAAAGAGGACTTCCCAATAAACTAGGGGCCACCCATCAAATCCACCAGTAAATCATCTTCACAGTTGAACATGAAGGTAAAGAAACCTTTGGCCATTATAGCCACATCTATCTATCCCTTAGGTCTCCAGCGGTTCAAAGCAAACTTATGAACCAACTCAATGTGAGGATGCAGGCCAACAAATTTACCCAACAAACACATCCATATTTGAAACACTTTTTTCAACAATACAATCTGGAACAAAGATAGAGTATTCTCCAATCTTCGCATTCGCAACAAAAGCCATAGGAGGAGAGTAAATTTTACCTTTCGGCTTTGCACCAAATAGATTTGACCATTTAAGAGATGAGTCCAAGAAAAAATCATCCCTAGTCTTATCAATCCCAAGGCCCAGACCTTTAGAAGTTACATCTAAACCATCAAATGACTGACTTGGCCCAAAATTTTGAACCCCGGGATTCCCCTTTTTAGAGAAGGACTCTGGAGAATGCCTAGGAAAAACAACCTTTGGAGCCCCTTTCCCACCAAAATATTCATTTTCCGCTAAAGGGGACCCACACCGCTTACCTGCAGCAAAGGATCCAACTAATACCCATCAACAAGTTGTCTGCCATTAGTTCCTGTAGCACCACCGAGGTTTCTTGCCTTTTCAAAGTTTGAAATTGTACCACTGCCATCACCACCACCCAAGGAAAGCTCCATGAATTGTGAAAATTTTATTATTTTATCTTTTTATGGTAATTTTTGCATTGGTATGTTCCTTTGAGATGAGAGGATGAATGATTAGAGTGCCAATATTGTTAGTGTTTGGGACTTGTATCATTTGGTTTATCATGATGTCATGATAACTTTGTTATATTTCATTGGTTACACATTTCAATGGGATCTTTCGACAATGATGATTTGTTATTGTAGGATTGATTCGTAATGTTTTTATGGTGGTTGTATCTTTCCTTGGAGATCTTGATTCTACTTGTTCTATGGAGTTGCTAAGATTGTAGTTGAGTGTGTGGACCATGGTTTTTCTCCATTTAAGAGATAGTTGTCATGATGCCATGTATAGATTGATATCATGGTTTCATGGGAGTCTTTGGAAATGATGTGAATTCATCATTGTTGATGGATAATATTCTTTGATGTATGTTGATGTCTTGGAGGATCTCTTAGACCTTGAAGATGTATTGAGAACTATTTCAGATTTACATGTTCATTGTTATGATATGGCTATCTTCATGTAATTAGAGATGTTTATTCTTCGTTTAGAGTATGTTTGGTATTATGTCTTGGTTTACTCTTCATGCTAGCTTATATTTTTGATATGATGTAGGTTCTCTTGAGATCAATATGTTTACATTGGTGCATGCGATATCTTAGGAGGAGATATATTATGATGTCATGTTTGGGTTCATGATTCTACACTTGGAGCTTTGACATTAGTCTTGTTGGTTCTCTTGGTATTGAGTGCATTGGTCATGTGCTTAGGAGATTAATGATAATGTGGTGTTTCATTCAGAGCTTAGCATGGATATTGGTTGTAGGTGCTCATGGATACTTGTATACTTGGGTGAGGCTAGAGTTCTCTTGAGATTGGAGACATTTTCTTGAGATGGTTACTCTTTGAAGGTTTTAATAGGAAGACTAAAGAGCCTTCACCTAGATATGGATGTGATTTCATGATGGACCTATAAAGGATATTTCTCTTGGAGTGTGTCATGATGACCTAGTTATTCTAGAGGAGCATTTTCATTCGCCACTCTTGGTCTACTCAATGGTTTATCATTTGAGAGGTATTTTCCCATGCTTTTTTTAGATGCATTATGTTTTATGATTTGGCTTCTCATGGATATAAATCTTGAGATATGGGTAGTTAGTTCTAGAGGGTTAATTTTAGGGGTGTTTAGCATGGTTATCTCTTTATGCATACGTGTTTATTTATTGTATCATCCATTGATGAGGAGTTTTAAGAGATATTAAATGGGTTGATTTTCTATTTTTGGGAATGGATATCTTGAGTTTGATCTTCCTTGGTTAGAGATGCTTACATACATATTGATATTACATTATACATATGTTTCATTTGATCTATGAGATTGATTGGTTGGGTAATGTTGGATATTTTAATTTGGGTTTGTATGGAGATCATACTTGGCATAGTTTAAGACTTTGAGGTGTTGGTAGAAGGACATGATATGATTTATAGGGTTTCTCTCTTTGTTCTATAATCTTCATATGATTTGGGAGTGTCATGGTGGCATTTTGTGTGAGAGTATGTATCTATTGATGTTACATGTGTGGATAATTATGGTTGTTCTTGTTACTACATATTTTTTTTATCATTTTCCACACCTTGGTATGAGTGTTTATTGGTAGACTTGATATGCCTTGTTCTATTTTTTGGGAAAATGTGTCTCATCCTTATAAATACATAACATACTATTGATATGTCAGTGTGGAGGGGCACAATATGGGGGGTACCCCTCATGAGGGTTTTGAGGGTGTCATCCCCTTGGCAAGGGGTTCAAGGGCCACACACCCTAGCGAGGGTTCAAGGGAACCACCCAAAAAAGGAAAATTTTATGTATATTTTATTATTGTAAATCTATACCATTCATCATTAGGTCTCGGATCTAATGATCAATATTTTTTTGGCTTGAATTTCCCTAGAAAGCAACCCTATTTTATGAGAGTGTTGTATTACAACTATGTATTGTGATGTATTCTAAGAGTCTGATAGTGATCGTGTTGCCTTTGGATCTCTGGTTGGTGATACTCCTATGAGAATCTTGCTCTGCAAGTGTATTATAATCTTTGTGATTTTTTAATAATATATTGGGCAGATTTTGGAGTGTGGGAATTTTCTCTTGAATTTTTTCCCCATGTAAATCATTGAGTTGTAGTATGCATGATATTTATTTTTATTTTTATTTAAGTTTTCGTAACTGTAAAAATATTTGTAAATTTTTGCATTATCCTCATCTCAAGATTAGTGTAGGAAGTCATTCCACTACCTTATCTTCCTTACACTATTTTCATATTCAAAATTACTCAAGAAGTGGGAGTTCCTAGATGTGTACATTCTTCATTGACAAGTTTTATATAGGGATCTTGTGATTGTAGTTTATAGGTTGAATATATTATTGGCATGAGTTTATTGATGTTGTCGATACATAGGAGGTATGGATGGTTGGATGTATTAGCATATATTATAGGTGTTATTCTCAGTCATGTGGGTTCTTACCTTTTATAGTAGCTTGTAGTCTTTGTTATCACTTAGATGTGATGCATTTGTTCTTGGATTGGTGCATATTTACCTTGTCTTGTTCCTTTTCCTCCATAGATGACATGTTGGAGGATGAGAGTTCTTTCTTGAGATGGTGGTCACTTTATTTTTATTGCAAGTATCTTTATGGAGCATGAGATTATGTTATAGATTCATGTGGTTTCATTAAATAACTCCAACTACTCAAAATAAGTGAGATTTTTACCTACTTGGTAAATTTAAAATTATACAGTTACACCTATTTTGATGAAGAAAACTAAATAGTTATGAAAGGTGGCATATAAATCCAAAAGAGAATATGAGAATCAACTATCCAAAGGTGGGAAAAAGTGACACATGTAATTTATGGATTATTTCATGTGTTCTCATAATAACCATGCTTAAATAACCTCAAAAAGCTTAAGAGAATGTGTAGGAAAAAATAAATATCCCCTAACATAAGGAAAATAAAATATATATACACTAACAACTACTTTAGGATAAAAACCAATGGATATCTTGAGTTTGATCTTCCTTGGTTAGATATTATTACATCCATATTGATATTACTTGATACATATGTTTCATTTGATCTATGACATTGAGTGTTTGGGTATTATTGGGTATTTTCATTTGGGTTTGTAAGGAGATCATACTTGACATAGTGTATCACTTTGAGGTGTTGGTAGGACACGTGATATGATTTATAGGTTTTCTCTCTTTGTTCTTTGACAACTTCCTGGAGGTTTATGTTCATATGATTTGGTAGAGTTATGGTGACATGTTGTGAGAGAGTGTGTAGCTATTGATGTTACATGTGTGGATAATTATGGTTGTTCTTGGTACTACATTTTTTTTATCATTTTCCACACCTTGGTATGAGTGTTTATTGGTAGAATTGATATGACTTGTTCTATTTTCATATTCAACATTACTCATGCAGTGGGAGTTCCTAAATGTGTATGTTCTTCATTGATAAGTTTTATACATGGAGATTTTGATTGTGGTTTATAAGTTGGATATATTGTTGGCATGAGTGGATTGATGTTGTTGATATATAGAAGGTATGGATGGTTGGATGTATTAGCATATATTATGGGTGTTATTTTCAATCATGTGGGATCTTACCTTTGAAATTAGCTAGGATTCTTTGTTATCACTTGGATGTGATGCTTGTGTTCTTGGATTAGTGCATATTCACCTTAGCTTGTTCCTTTTCCTCCATATATGTCATGTTGGAGGATGAAATTTCTTCCTTGAGATGGTGGCCACTTTAGCTTTATTTCAAGTATCTTGATGAAGCACAAGAGTATGTTGGAGATTCATGTGGTTTCATGCAATAACTCCAATTACTCAAAATAGGCAAGAGCTTTACCTACTTGGTAAATTTAAAATTGTATGGTTGTGCCTATTTGGATGAAGAAAAATAAATAGTTATGAGAGGTGGCATATAAATCGAAAAGAGAATATGAGAATCAACTATCCAAAGGTGGGTAAAAGCAACACATAATTTATGAATTATGTCATGTGTTCTCATGATATCCATGCCTAGATAACCTCAACAAGCTTAATAAAATGTGTAGGAAAAAAGAAATATCCCCTAACATAAGGAAAATTAAAACATACACTAACAACTATGTTAGGATAAAAACCAATTTTATGAATGGAATATTTTGGTTTTTTAAATACAAAAAGAGTAAAATACTACCAAAATATCCTATAATATTTTAAAACCACAAAATATTACTTTTTCTAGGCTAAAAAAATGATGTAAAATCATAAAATACTAATATAGTAAAAAATGAAACACAAATTTAAGAAACTAGATTGAGAATTATAAACAACAAGAAAAGAGGAATCTAGGACCAAAATATGGATGGCATTGTCTAAGATTTGGCACAATATATGGATGTCTACATGACATGTTGTCATCTGCACAACATACTACAACACAAAACTCTAGTAAAACATGTTTTCTATCATAAAGTTTTTGCCTAGCTGCATAACACAAAATAAGGACAAAAAAGCAACAATCTAAGTTACACAAAATGGTATAGAAATACAACCAAATCTATATATTTTGAGAAACAAGAGAGAAAAAATTATGCAAACCTCTATGTTGTTCAATGTTTTTTCAAATAACTATATATAATAACAAGGAAAATGATTGAAGCTACTTGGAAACTTGTCTTTGAGTTAGGCCCATATTTGTGTCTTTCAAATCTGCATGCAACCAAGATATAAAATATATAAATATTTTGTGTGTTCTCTTAGCCTATGTGTGTCTAAGACTAAGAGAAGTCATAAATAAATCAAGTCTATGAAAATTAAATCCATGGTCTACAAGGAATAATTCTTTATTATGTGAGATTCAATGAAAGGAGAGAAGGTGATAGTCACAAAGATATTTTCCAATAAATGTAGAAACGGATGATAAATATAATGGAGTTGTAATATTGCTAAATCAAGATTTAAATTTTGAAATGATATTACTACCCAAGTCATGGAGGATAGAAATAAATTTGGAGAAATCAACAATAACATAACAACATTAACACTTGAATAAGCTTCAACAATAGATTAATTTTCAACCAAGTGCAACCAAGAGCCAGGAGATAGTAGAAGAGAAAATACTTAAAATTGAAACTAATTTGGATGAGGGTAATAGGGAATCTCAAGGATAAAGTTTGGATGTAGAAGGAATTTTTCCTAATAAATCAACATTACCACAATCAACAAGTAGTTGCATGGGAAACCAAAGTTTAATTTTTTTTAACTTTTCAATGTGCCACATGAATGTATGTACATCATGCTTACATATTGTAGTGGAGAAAATTATACACCTTTACCATTTCATACTATGTTTGTGCCCCTTAATTAATTGGATTTAATTAAGCTTCTAATTGATCAAATTATGCATTCCAAAGCCTTATTATTTCCATTTTTTGAAAGGGAACCCCGCATTAAACAATTGAAAACATTAATTTAAACAACTTAGAAATTGAGTGTCATGGATTTAGGTCCTTGGGTGAATGTGTCCCCTTTAAGTCCTAGGACCCAAATTTTAATATGTTCTTGAACAAGAGACATAGGATCAACACTGCTCAAATGGTGTAGTACGATAGGGTAGAAGGCGACAGGTGGGTGGATTGGTGTGATGTGGATGAGTTCTCAGATTGATATGGCCCTGAGGATGATGGTTGGATAACCATGACATGTCGTAGGAAAAATAGAGACCGATATGGCCCATGATATTATTCGCGTAGTCCTAATGGGAGGTATGCTTCGCAGGATAATTCACGAAACCCTAATGTTGGACATAATGGAAAGGGCAGGTATTGGAACAGTGGTGGCCACCGTGATATAGGTGGATATAGGAATGGGGTTCAACATGGCCATGAGGTGAGACGCGGATACCAGGATGGATATCATGATGGAAGGCAGTCCAGATCTTAGTATTGCTACGATAATCTCCCTCGGCAGAATAGGCCTCACAGGAATGGTCCATATAGGCAAGACTTGAATCAACAATATGGAGAAGATCCTCCAAGGATACCGGCTAATGGGGGAAGTAATTAGAATCGAAGGGCATATAATGTGGGTTATCCAGATCTAGGGTCCCGCAGAAACAATAATGGAAGGCACAGTCGCAATAATGTCCGCCATCTGCAAAGTAGTCGACGGGGCATTGAAACCAACCTCTATGATATGATCTAGGAAACCCTACTTTGGGTAAGTCACTGCCAGTTCAAAATAAGGAGGCCTCAAAGGAAAAACAAGGCCGAACATGGGAGAAGGAAAATGAAACAGATATGAATCAAAAGGACAAGTCTTCTAGACCTAAGCTTGGGGGGATCAGAAAAAAGGCTTCATGGGTGGATCCTACCCCAAAGGTAAGTCTTACAAACACATCTCTAACTAAAATATTTTCAGATCTTGAAGAAAATGCGGTAGTTGGGAAAGTTTGGGGAAAAATTTTGTCATTGAAAGATATAGACATGTGGGTATTTGGGAATTGGACTCTTTCTTTTGATCTATTTTTGTTATCCAGAGATTCTTTTGTTATTGTGTTCAATGATTCAAAAACTAGGGATAGAGTTCTTAGGGAAGGTCCTTTTTGGTGTGAAAATGCCTACCTTGTTTTGCATCAATGGCAACCACACTTTTCAGAGATTCTCTTCTCAAAGGTAAAGAAGTTGACTTGCTTCATTTTTCCAAATCTTCCCTTTAAGTTCTCTGACATTGATGCCCTAAGGCTAATGGGTGATGCTTTGGGTGAGTTCCTTAAGGATGATTGTATCTTGGAAAGGGGGAGTCCTACAATGGTAATTTGGGTGTTCTTGAAAGATCGGGATGCTATCCCAATGGAGATTTGTATCCTGTCAAAATTTGGGGTTTATAATCAGGGGCTCCTCTTGAGGCCTGGCCTCAACTCCAAATGGGATATTGAAGTGGATTCTAACTTAGCTTTTTTCCATAGAAGGATATTGCATCCCCCTTCCAATGGTAAGCAGCAGGATTCTCTTGATAAATCAAGGCCTTGCCAATCAGCTTATGTGGACTCCCCTATAAATTTTTCCTACATGGGAAAAGATAGTGATTTCTCCTAGGGTGCTCAGCAAGGGGAGGTATCCCCATCAAAAGGCTATGTTACTTTCTAAGATCCTGAGATGCCACATTTAGAAGATGTTTCTCCTGTAAAAGTAATTTTGTTTGAATCTTAGCTCTTGGGTATGGTAAATGAGATTGTGGAGAAAGTAGAAAATGATCTCATAAAGGATATTGTTGAGGAGGTTGCTTGTGAAGATGATATAGAAGTGGTCTCGTGCTCCTTTCCCATTTCCCAAATAGAGGCAGCAAAACCAAAATATGCTTCTCCAAAGGGGAAAACAAGAGGAAGGAAGCCAAACTTGCACAAAACTCAGGCAAAAATTGCCACTGGCATTCAAACCACTATTGAAATAACTTTACGATCTTCTTCCAAGAGGGTCTTGTTTAGTGACAACTTAAAGAGTTCCTAGCCTAGGGAGGCTACTAGTGCATTTTTCCATCCAGAAATCAACCTAGAGAAGAGGGGAGAGGAGGCCTCCCCTTGGGCACCATGAAGGTCCTTACTTGGAATGTTAGGGGCTTAAAAGCCCATAACAAGAGATGCTTGATTAAGCGTCGGTTAGAAGATAGGTAGCCGGATTTAGTTCTTTTACAAGAAACAAAGTTTTCATAATCACAAGGTGTTCAGGTGTTCATTGCTTGGAAAAAATGGAGGTACCTATTTGTGTTGGCAAGAGACATTGCACATGCTTTATGGTGTTGTCATTGATGGAAACCCTTGTTAGCTAGTCGATCCACACATTGCATTTTTCTCATATCAACAAACAGATTGAAGATCAATATTTAACTGTTAAGCTTGAACAGAGCATCTGGTAAACCTGTGTTCTTCGATTCATATGCAAATTTTATGTTATTATTTTGTGTTGTCGATCTCAGGGAGTATTTTTTGATGTATAATATGTGTTATCTACAAATCTTGGTGCCTCGTATCGATCTAGATGTAAGTTAAGAGGTTTGGTTGTCTAATTTTTTGTTCATCAGTGTATGAAGGCCGACTTGGTGGATATAGTGTGTCACAAATATTTGAGGAGTTATTGCTTAAGTGTTTTTGTGTTCGAGCATTTAGTTTTGGGTCCTCACTATGCTGTGGCCGACTCTTGTGAATTCACATTGAATATTATGAATGATTTGAAGCCGACAGTTTGTGGATGTTTATTTCTCTTGTTGAAGCCAACATGGAGTGATCAAATCCCTTGTAGCGGATATATATAAATGATTGATTATATCATTTTGATATATGTTTGAAGTGAGTGGGTGCATGTTGCGAATATTAGAAGTCTAGAAAGTGATCAAGTGTAGTTTCACTTGTGCATTAAGGATTTTTGCTGCAAGTTGATGCAGAATAGGGAAGAAGAGCATAATCAGTTTGAAGGAGCATAATTTGATTGTTGAGCCTAACCGGAACTATAATCAAGAATTTGTAGATGTTATCTTTCTCAATTCAAATCTTTGAAAGTATTCCAAACTTTTGTAAGGCAGTTAGCCTTTCTGATTTTGAGCAGTGTGCCTGAATGCAAGTGCATTCCCATTTTGTAAACATCTTTTTGAGTATACTCAGATTATATTGTGGATTGGCCATCCACTGTGGTTTTTCCCCTAATAGGGTTTCCACATAAAAATCCTTGTGTTATGGTGTTGTGGTTTCTTACATTATGTTCATGCATATTTCTTTTGGTTGAATGTTATACGTACTTTGAAGATCAAATTAATAAAGTTAAAAATTGCACAACCCTGATTCACCCCCCCTTCTCAGTGTTGCTTGATTCCAACAATTGGTATCAGAGCTTAGTATCTCAGAATGAGTTTAACAACTTGGGGAAGATCTTGGAAAGTGTTTCAATGGATTCAAGTAGTCTTCAACAACAACTTATGGTGGCCCTAGATGATCTTGATCGGTCTAAATATGATGTCTGGGAATTGAAAGCAAATCTTTTGAATGTTGAGAGATTCATTGAGTCATTGAAAGATAAAATCAATAAGTCCAAGGAGAAGAGAAGGGAACTCTTTGATAAAATCAAGTAGGATGATAGTAAACGCATTGAAGATGAACAATTGAATCAAGCCCTAAAGGAAAAGATAGAAGAATGTGAAAAGTTTTCTAGAGAGAATACAGTTTTGAAGCATGAGATGGAATCTATTATGATGAGGATGACTAAAAAGATTGAAGACAAAAAGAAGAATGAATAAAATCTTTCCCAATCCCTGAAAGAGAAATCTAAAGAATGCAACCAAATTATTGATGGATTCATTCAGTTGGAACATGAGTTAGAACAAACCAAACAGAATGAGGAAGAGCTTGAAAAGCACATTGTTGATCTCATAGATGAACTTGTTATTGAAAATGAATACAAGGAGAAGTTTAAGGTTAGATCAACCAAGCTTGATGAATTGATTAAAAGTCAAAGGACTAATGGTGACAAGCGAGGTCTTGGATATGAGGAAGGAGAAATTTCTGGATTTGGACAAAGGAATTCTAGAAAAAGGAGAATTAGAAAAGGAAATCAGATGAACAACGCTGGAAGGTATCCGATAAGACAACCTAATGCTCAAAGGTTCAATGGTTATTGTTTTACTTGCAAAAAATTTGGTCATATGGCAGCTCAATGTAGAAGTAGAATGAATTCAAATGGTCCAGCATTCTTTGGTCAGTGCTTCAATTGTAACAAGTATGGTCATAAGTCAAATGAATGCAGAAGTGTGATGAACAACTTCTATAGAGATGTCAAATGTTATACATGCAATAGATTTGGCCATATTGCTAATCAATGCAGATCGAGAGAAAATTAGTGTAGCAATTGGTCTAGACAAAGAAATATGGTGTGCTACAATTGCAACAAAATTGGTCACATTGCTAGATTCTACAGAAGAGGTTTGGTAAATCAAAGAAGAAACATGCAGAAGGATGTAAAAGGAAAAGGGAAAGTTACTACAGATCATATCAAAAAGCAGATGAAGAAAACTTAGGTGAAGAAGAGTCACTCTATTACAAAAAATGAGGCAGCACCAGAATCGGCTTCTGGTAATTCCTCTAGGAATTAAGGCTTCTTAGCCTAGGGGGAACTATCAAGAAAATTTTCCAAACCCCCTATTGGTAATTAACACCGAGATTTGGATGAGCGCAATGATTACATTGGTGATCAATAAATGTTGTTGAACAATTGGAGAGAGTGTTTATGCAAAATTGAAGGTCCACAGAAGAGTTATCTTTCATAGTGTATGAAAATAGGGTATCCGGATGAGTTAGGGAAAAAGTATTTATTGCATCAAAAATTTTGGTGTGCGAGTGATAAAAAGGTCATTTCTATCTTTCATTTGTCACTTTGCATTCTAAGAAGAATTTTTTGAGGTCTGAACCAAACTTTGGCGAAATTTGGGAGAATTCAAGTGTGAAGGCGATTCGAAGCTCAAACCCTACTCCGGCTAAAAGGTATTTTTTGGGAAAATTTGTAAACCTGTGAATTTGTCGAAATGGATACTCCATTGGTAGTTGAAGTGAAGGATAGACCCCATCCAAAATTCAAATGGCACCCTTTCAAGTCTATTGAAACTGAGCCCTTAGGTTCATTTTTGTCTATGTCGTATGGAGTTTTACATATTGAAGACATTAGGGAATATATTCATGCTAATATTGAAGAGTTAGGAAGCTCGTTGTTGCTAAACTTATATTCCAAACACATTGTTGGAGAGGATTTTTGTGTTAATCCCAAATTCAAAACTCTAGAAGAGAAGAAATTCACACAGTTTGTGAAATTCCCCATGTTTGATGAAAATGAATGGGTCTGGTACATTTTGAGTTGAGTCCATGTAGAATTTATGTGGTTGAATCAACCCTTCAAGATAACAAAAGAAGCTATAAGAGCTATTACAGGTCTAAATTCTTTCGGTGTTTTGTCGATTTTGAAGTCTGTAAAGAATCAGATAGTCACTGATGTGACTAGTTCGACATTTGATAAAAGAGCAATGAAAATTGATAACATAACCGATGTGGATGTGAAATTTGTCTCGATGGTCACTGGTTATAAGATATATCATTCCAGTAGAGAAAATTTTGTATCCGATACTGCCATATATGTAGCTTATCAGATGGTAAGGGAGAATGTAGAATATGACTTGTGCGAATTGCTTCGAAGTCAGCTTATGGAGAATCTTGGCAAGATAAAGAAAGACAAGAAGAACTCTTTTAAATATGGTAATATGTTGTTGTGTTTATTATTTTATTTCATGAATGAAGTTTCAGGAGTCAAAAAAGTGTTCTGGAAAAGAGGTGATAAGCCTATAGGTGTTCAAATTAGAGACATGTCATTCAACCTTGGTGATAGTCAAGTAAGGAAAATTGCAATATGGGGATAGCTCAAGAACTTTTAGAAAGTAATGCAAGCAAGGGAAAGGATTCCTACTTCTATTGTTGAGAAGTATAAGGACACAATTTGTTTTATGGTGGATATTAATCAATGCTTAATGGAAGCAACTGATCCTAGAACCATTTGGATTATGTCAATGGGATATGAAGTCAAGGAAGGAATCTTGGAGCTATATGTGTAACATATGTTAAGTAAGCCTATGGATCTGGTAGAAGAAAGGTTTGGAACTTATGCAGAAAAGGACATGCAAGTCCATGAGTAGTTAAAGAATCCAATGATAGTTCGAAGAGTAAGGAAAGAAGTGGAAGTCTTTGTAGAAAGTATGGGCATATCTACAGAAGCAGTAAGAGAAGCTATAAGGAAGAGAGATCAAGCAGATGCCAAAAAAGGAAAAGAGCCTACTAAAACTGAATCTGCTAGTCCAACAACATCCTCTGCCCGAACTAGATTAACAAGGAGCTCTGTATCTCTATCTGGTCATACAAAGAATTCTACCCCTGCAAATTCTCAAGTCAAGGTATCTGGTAGAGGAAGAAGGATAAGAGCACAAGAGTGTATACAACTGTCTCAGAAGATGAGGAGACAAAATCTGATGAAGTTAGAGATATAAAGCATATGGGCACTCAAGTGCAATAGTCATTAAGGACAAGCCCTCCATTGAAAAAGAGAAAGAAAAGAAGAAGGTGAAGCTTGAGAAACCAAGTATTTTCATAGAGGAAGTTGAAAGAGGTATAGTTAAGGATGGAAATCTCAAGCCTTTATGTGAAGTGTATGGTACTTTTGATGTTGTTGGTCAAAGAGTCCTTGAGGAGGCTACAATAAAATATTTGAACAATTTCAATATGACTCTTCTTGAGATAATGACATAGTTTCCTAAGGAATTGTATGAAATTTTGGAGATGAGAAGAGTCAATGCTAGAACTGAAGATGAGAAAATGAGAGAACGAATTCTTGCTAATCTAAGTTCGGTAATGTCAATTGAGGAAATGCAGTCAATCTTGAAAGAAGCAAAAAGAGATTTCAAGAGAAATTCAAGGATAAACAAGCTTATGTTGGGCATGATAGAAGAATTTGCAAAAGAAACTGAGAGAATTTTGAAGGAAATTCTATTAAAGAATAGGATTGGTGTTGTTTTTGAAGAAGATCATGTAGAAGACATTTCATTTGGTCTGGTAAATAAAGAGGTTAGAGTTGAGGATACTCAGATTCCTCCTAATGAGAATCATACAGAAACACCTATGGAAATTGAAGCTCCTAAAGCTATGTCATTTAAAGAGGTTGAAATTCCAAATGACAAGCAAAAATCTATGGTTGAAGAATCGGTGGTTGAGGAAAAGAAGACTGAAGTTAAGGAAATTCCAGTGGAAGCAAGAGACACTGTAGAGGCAGTGAAGAGATTTTTGGATGAGAAAAAGGAAGAATTTGATCTTGAGTTGGGAGATGCCCCTATTCATTTGTCTACTTTGTCCCCAATTTAGAAAATGAAAGTTGCATCATTTGTACAAGCTAAGGCTAGGGAAGAAATTATGAAGTCCCACATTAAGGACAATGAATTATTGAATCTTGCATCTGGTATTCTAGGGAAGATCATGCCTACTCATGTTAAAGATTAATCCGGTTCCTCCTCTAGTGAGTTGAAGAAGCTCATAAATTTGGTAAGTACTCATTTTGAGTCACTTGAGAAGTTAGCTATGGTCAAGGTACATAAGGAGTTTGATGACAAAAGGTTCAGTAGTCTAAAAGGTATGATAGTTAAAGATAAATATCTATAAGCTATATGTGCAAATAATGTTCATAATGCTCTATCTGAAGGTGGAAAAGTCTATAAGTTATGTATGTCTTTATCAAAACTTACTGAGGATAATGAGAAGAAGGTTAAGGATCTTGAGAAAGAGTTAGCTACTATTTATGATGCTTTTGATCCTTTAACTATTTTTTTTGGAGCGCAAGAAGGTCAAGTTATCTCTTTACTTGAAAAAATAAAGAATCTGAAGCATGAAAATGACAGAGTTGTGGGAAGAGCTTGTGAACTTAGAGGTTTAATTGGTCCAAAAATGGAAACTATGTTGAGTGCTTTGAAGGAAGCACAAGATGCTTTGGCGATTAGTGACCCTGTAAACCTTGAATCAGTTGAGATGCAATCGTATTTGATTTGTGGTCACATAACTATTCTGGAAAGTCTTAAGAAGTGTTGGGACTCAAGCTTGAACTTGTTGAAAACCAATTTTGCAGATATTTTCAAGTTTGTGTAAATTGTTGAAACAAATTTGTACATATGTAGTTTGAAGTTTTTTTTTGTTTTCTTTGTATGTGGATTCCCTATCTTTTCCATTGATGTCAAAGGGGGAGAATAGAATAGTGAAAAATGCATATTCATCTAAGGGGGAGCTGTAGTTTTGGAGATCTTTTTGGAGTTTTGGTTGGCAGTGTATTTTTGTTTGTACTGATCCAAAACCTAGTTATTTTTTACTAAGTGTTGCCATCAATTCCAAAGGGGAAGATTGTTGGAAAGAGACACTATACATTCTTTATGGTGTTGTCATTGATGGCAACCCTTCTCAGCTAGTCGATCTGCATATTGCATTTTTCTCATACTGGCAGACAGATTGAAGATCAGTGTTTAACTGTTAAGCTTGAACAGAGCATCCGGTAAACCTGTATTCTTCAATTTATATGTAGATTTTTTGTCACTATTTTTTGTTGTGGATCTCAAGGAGTATTGTTCAATGCATAATCTATGTTATCTACAAATATTGGTGCCTCGTATCGATCTGGATGTAAGTTAAGAGGTTTGTTTGTCTAATTTTTGGTTCATCAGTGTATGAAGGCCGACTTGGTGGATATAGTGTGCCATAGATATTTGAGGATTTATTCCTTAAGTGTTTTTGTGTTTGAGCATTTAGTTTTGGGTCCTACATATGTTGTGGCTGACTCTTGTGAATTTGCATTGAATATTATGAATGATTTGAAGCTGACAGTTTGTGGATATTTGCTTATCTTGTTGAAGCCGACATGGAGCAATCAAATCCCTTCTAGCAGATATATATAAATGATCGATTATATCATTTTGATATATGTTCAAAGTGAGTGGGTGTATGTTGCGAATATTAGAAGATCTGGAAAGAGATTAAGTGTGGTTTCACTTGCGCATTAAGGATTTTTGCTACAAGTTGATGCATAACAAAGCAGAAGAGCATAATCAGTTTGAAGGAGCAGAATTTGATTGTTGAGCCTAGTCAGAACTGTAATCAAGAATTTGTAGATGCTATCTTTCTCAATTCAAATCTTTGGAAGTATTCCAAAATTTTGTAAGGCAGTTAGCCTGAATGCAAGTGCATTCCCATTTTGTAAACATCTTTTTGAGTATACTCAGATTATATTGAGGATTGGCCATCCACCGTGGTTTTTCCCCTAACAAGGTTTCCACATAAAAATCCTTGTGTTATGGTGTTGTGGTTGCTTACATTATGTTCATGCATATTTCTTTTGGTTGAATGTTATAAGTACTTTGAAGATCAAATTAATAAAGTTGAAAATTGCTTAACACTGATTCACCCCCCTCTCAATGTTGCTTGATTTCAATAGTTTGTTCCCTCAAGTGGGGCTTCTGGAGGATTGGCTATTTTTTGGAATGATTGATGTGCGGAGGTTGCTTCTTTTCACTCAAAGGAAAATTGGATGGGTCTTCAAGTCACTTGTCTTTTGACTGGAAACAGCTTTTGGTTGTTCAATTTATATGATCCCTGTTCCTCCACAATGAAGAAGAAACTTTGGGAAGAAGTGTCTTTGGTATATTCTCTACTCCCAATTTTAGACTTGAAAGTGTTGGGTGGGGACTTCAATTTTGTTTTAGATTTTTCTGAGAAAAGGGGGGCATTATTCCTTCAACAAAAGCAATGGAGGATTTTAAGTTTTTTGTGGAATCTAATAAATTTTTTGATTGCATTCCAAAAAATGGATTTTTCACATGGTCCAATAGAAGAAGAGATTTTTGTCATATAGAAAATAGGCTTGATAGGTTTTTTATCTCATAAAACTAGTTGGACTCCTCTCATGATTTTGTATCACTTATCCATCCTATCCCGGGATTAGATCATTTCCCAATATCTCTTTCAATTTTTGGGGATAAACCTAAGGTACATAGACACTTTAAATTTGAGGCTATGTGGTTTAGAGATCCACAATTGTTACTCTTGCTAGAAGACTGGTGGGTATTTGCGCCTTACATAGAAGGCTCGAGAATGTACCAACTAGTGTCTAAATTAAAGTGTTAAAGGAGAAGATTAAGGCCTGGAATAGAGATCATTTCAAGAACATCTTTGAGGAAAATATCAGGATTCAAAAAGAATTGTCAAAGGTTTATGAATTGGTCATTAGAAATGGGATGGATGTGCAAGTGTTTGATAGAGAAAAAGGTCCTCAAGGTTGAGCTTGAAGAAGTATCTTGTAGGGAAGAGATATACTGGCGTCAAAAATTGAGAGAACTTTGGCTGAAGGATGGTGATTGCAACACAATTTTTTTCCAGGCTTTAGCCAAAATCAGGTGGCAAGCAAATGACATCCTTTCTATTCAAGTTGAGGAGGGTGTCATTTTCACCAATCCAAGAGATATTCAATTTGAAGTAGTTAGATTTTATAAAAGCTTACTTGCGCTTGCAAACCATCCTCCTACAATGGATTTTGTATCTCTGGAGTATATTCCTCCTATTATCACATATGAGCAAAACAACACGTTAATGAGCGAATTCACTCTTGAGGAGCTTAGAAAGGTAGGTTTTTCAATGGCTTCAAAGAAAGCCCTAGGGCCAGATGGGTATACAACTCTCTTCTTTAAAAAGTGTTGGGACTTTATGGGAAGAGATATTCTTATGGCTTTGGAGGAGTCTAGGAAACATGGGAAAATTCTAAAAGAAATCAACAATACTTTTATTGCAGTGATTCCAAAAAAGGGTTGCCTAGTCACGTTTGCTTATTTTTGGCCTATCTCACTTTGCAACACTTTATATAAAATCTTTACAAAAGAAATCACAATTAGGTTTGCTACCTTGATCCCTTTGATTATCTCTGAGTAAGGAGGATTTGTCCCAGGAAAAGAAACTGTGGATGGAGCACTGTTTGCTCATGAGTTCTTACATTCCATCACAAAGGAAAAAACCCCTACTATGATCCTCAAACTAGACATGCTGAAAGCATATGATAGATTCAATTGGTAGTTTTTGATGAAAATTTTGGAAAGGTTTTGTTTTTCAAAGAAATGGTGCAAATGGATCTTCTCTTGCATTTCGGGGGAAACCGTTTCAGTACTAATAAATGGTTCTCCATGTGGCCATTTTAATTCTACTCAGGGGGTGAGACATGGGGATCCCCTCTCCCCCTTTCTCTTTATAATTATGGCGGAGGGCCTGAGTCATGCCATCTCATGGGTGGCTTCAAAAAATCTATGGAAAGTTATAAAATTAAGACATGTTCCCTGGAAAGCTACCCATTCGTTATTTTTTGTTGATACCCTCTTGCTAGGGTAGGCGACAACGATAGAAGCAAAGGTTATACACAAATTTTTAGAAGACTATTCCACCCTATTAGGCCAATTTGTCAATAAGGAGAAATCCAAAAAAATTATATTCAATGTTCCTCCTGTGGTTCAAGGAAGGCTAATCAAATTTTGGGGTTTCAAATTGGAATCATTACGCTGCAGGTATTTAGGAGTTCCTTTCTTTTCAGGAAAAGAAAAGCATAAATTTTGGGATAAGGTCATTTCATCTACATCCAGAAGGGTTGCTTCCTGTAAATCTAAATGGTTGTCTTTGGCAGGAAAACTGACTATGATTAAGTTTGTACTTCAAGCTTTACCTATCTATTTGATATTTGTACTTAAAATTTTGAAGGGAAAGTCTGATGCTTTGCAAAAGGTCTTTAGGGATTTTCTTTGGGCTGAAAACTTGAAACAAAAGAAGAAAATTCCTTTCGTATCTTGGGAAAAGATTTGTTTACTGAAACCTCTAGGAGGTATTGGATTGAGAGATATGGTTATTGTTGTCAAACAGATTGCACCTGAAATGCTTGAATGATTAAATTCAGCAATCTATTGAAACATTGGATTACTTTCAAGTTGTGGGTACCCTATTTGAAAGTAAACCTCTGGGATCTAGGCCGGCTTCCTATTAAATTTTTAGGTTAATTACATGGTAACTTGTCATGGAAAAGGGTAAGAAGGCTTTGAAAATAAATGTTGAAAACTGTAAATTGTGGGTGATGCACCTAATCAATAAAAACATGCAATTCTGATTCACAATAACTTTCAAAAAATCTATCCACACAAATCAATTTAACAGTTTGATCACAAAAATGATTTTGAGGAAGGCTTAAATAAACTTCTTCTTCGAAGGAAAACTAGGTTTTCACAGCATGAAAAGAAAGGATTATTCCAACACACAACCTAAGACCTATGATTGTTTACTATTTTTAAATGCATATAAATATAAATGAGACAATGATTTTAAAGGTTCTGATATTGAAACACAGTAAAATCTCATCAAATCATTCATAAAAACAACATAATGACAAGGTAGACATTTGTTTCCACTGAATTTAAAGGAATCTTTGCAAAAAATGATATGAATTGAACCTGTAAAACCTGTTGTTGTATATTAATTTGAAACTGAAAGCTGAGTTACAAAAAAAATCTCTTTGTAGACTACAAAGTCTGAAAAATAAGAACTAGAGGAAAAAGACTAACTTTTTCCAATATATACAAAAGGCATGCACAAAGCAGCCAATAATAGAACTGAATGAGAATTGAAGTGAAAACAACATCTCTAATGTGCAATCCGAGCAGAAGAGAAAACCCTGATAAAAATAGCCCAAACTCATGCAAAAATGAGTGAACTCAGTCTCAAACTAGCTGTCAACTCATAACTGACCCATGGAGTACCCAAACTGAACTGAAAATCCCGCAAAGAGTGGGCCCAAGCATGCAAAAGCCTCCTTGTTTATGTCAATCTGCTCATGATGATTGGAACTCCATCTATGTATTATGCATAACAATAAAGCATCAAAATTGAAATGTAGTTGAAGACTCTTGTAGAGACTACATTTTTTAACTTGAATGATTTCATAGATTTTTGAGGCACTTTAGTTATCTCTGCAACATATCTCTCCTTTATAATTTGCATGATAATGGACTAAGGTATAGGATATCTCTAATTACATAGTCCATTTCTCAAAAGGCATGTAAAAATAAAGGAGATACATCTTTTAATCAAAACTTCAATAAATTGAAGCTTGACTTAAGTAAGTCATAGGCTCCTTTAATCATTAGGATTTTTTACATAAAAGTCAAAACCATGGCATCAATAAAATGAAATGATTTTATAAAAAACCAATTTAAAAAAATGCATCATAATTCGAATTAGGGCTTCAAGTCAAAACACTTGAACCCTAATCATTTATCCATTCATGTTTTGCACTTTTGGAAGAGAAACTACGTTGTGTCGCCATGTAGAATAGGGTTTCTGAATCTTTCAGTGGTGATTGTGAGATATGGGGTCTTCTGGGTGAAATCTTGAGCTCTTAGTGGAGAAAACGGTGTGGTAAGTGCTTCTTCATCACAGGACTAGGCATGAAATGATCTTTGTATTTCTATTTTTGAATATCTCCAGGCATGTATGTCGCAGCCATAGCACATTTTTGATGTCTTTTGATTTTTTTGTGTCTTCTATCTATGATTCTCTCCTTCTGAGATTTTTTTGGCCATGGGTTTTGAATGAGTTTCTGGGTTTTGACATTGGCCACCATGGAATAGAGTCTCTGTAAGCTTGATTGTTCTCCATTCATGTTTTGCACTTTTGGAAGAGAAACTATGTTGTGTCGCCATGTAGAATAGGGTTTTTGAATCTTTTAGTGGTGATTGTGAGATATAGGGTCTTCTGGAAAAAATCTTGAGCTCTTAGTGGAGAAAACTATGTGGTAGGTGCTTCTTCATCATAGGACTAGGCATGCAATGATCTATGTATTTCTATTTTTGAATATCTCAGGCATGTATTATGCGGCCATAACACATTTTTGATGTCTTTTGATTTGTTTGTGTCTTTTTTATATGTTTCTCTCATTCTAAGATATTTTTGGCCGTGGGTTTTGAATGAGTTTCTGGGTTTTGAAATTGGTCGCCATGGAATAGAGTCTTTGTAAGCTTGACTGTTCACCATATTTTACTATTTCTAATGGATTCCTTGCTGCTTTTGGGCTTTTAAATGGAGATTTTTTGTAGAGTAAGTCACTTCATCTCAGATTTGAACATTTTTTCTTTTATTTCAAAGCATCCTCTAGATCTATAGCCACGACCATGCCATATATTTTGATGCATTTTGTTTTTCCATTCACTGTTGACGCCCTCTCTATTATGAGGTTGCCATTATTGAGCTTGGCTTGAGCTTTTCACCACGTTTGAAAATATCCTCTCATAGAAAATAAGAGGTAAGATCTCCTCTGTGTAACCTTGTATTTCCTTTACCATTTTCTGGATAATATTATTGAGGGCAAGATAATGAAAATATTTTCATTTCCTATACATTTAGTGAAGGAAATAAGGAAATTTTTGCATATTTTTGTCATAGAAAGCCACGACCTCTCCTTTGCATTTATGGGTATCTCTCATCCTAATGATAAAACACTCAATTCGAGCTAGACGCACAGTAAACAATAATGAAAACTTGGCATTTAGTTTATTACTTCAGAAAAAATATGAAACCCTCATGTATATCATGGACGTTGCCTTTATATCTTTTGGGTTTTGCAATTTTTGTATCTATGCTTACAAAGAGATGTCTTCATTCTGAGATATTAGATGGATATTATCTTTGTATCTTGATTTCTAGACTATGATATTTGAAGTCATTTGCATTTGAGATCTTTGTAGGGTATGTTTTTTGTTATCATCCCTATAGATATGTTCCACTTCTATGATCTTGGGCAGTCACCCCTCATATGATCATAGCATTTTTCAGTGCTCTGTTATTGAGGTTGTCATGCTGCTAACTGGATCAAAATAAAGAGCTTTGCATTTGGGCCATTATGGCTATGATGACAAACGTAATTTCATTTTTCTCTTTTATATTTGCTTGTCAGGCTGAAGCTTAGAAGAAAACCTCATTGGTTTGTTACTCTACTATCTTTTATACTCTGAAACATATTGATTGTTCCTGTATATGCTAATTTTCATTGAAAACTAATTGAAACCTTCTTGACCCATCTCAAACATATGAATATGGAGCATGTTTTTCTGTTCTAAAACATTGCTCTAGACTACATATATAAGTTCTTTGTAAATGGAAAATTCTCTTCTATTATTATTGCCTTGACTGTGATTGATCTTTGAATATGGATTTTAAGCAATGTTATCTTGGTTGTTCTCAGCCATCATGATGCAAATTTTTCTCCTTTTCATAAATGATTAAATACATTGACCTTGTTGCTCTAATATAATCATTCAGAAGTGTTACTTACTTCACTATAATTCCATGTATTATTGTTCCTTTTGAATTATGAGCAAAAGGATGATTTGCTCAATCTATTTTTTTCATAATGGATCAAAGGCTACTCTTGTGAATTCCTCTTGTTATAGCAGTCCTTTCTTGATGATTGTAATTGAATATCTGATAACTCTCAAATAATGATGTGAATGATAGGTGTCCTTTCGATATGTCGGACTCAACCCTTGTGGGAGCCCGTTTTGCTCCACATATCTGGTGAAATTAATCATAAATATAATGAACCTATTCCTGTACATTTAAAAAAACATGTTAGCAAAATAAATGAAGCTGGAAGCTTCCATTGAATTATGTTTTCTTTTGAATAGTGAAATCATTTGATGGATGCCTGATCGAATGTGCGTTATATTTTTTTGGTAGTGTAGGCATAGGATAGGATATGATTTGTCATTGCTTAGAGACCATATCTAATACCACATTTCATCCTATTTGCAGATGCTTTTGGAGCTTGGAGCTGGATCAATTCAAAAACACAACAACTGAAGACTTCAAGTGTAACGATGATTCGTCATTCCAGGCAATGACGAATCACCTTCTATCTTATGTTTACATTATTTCCAGTTGTATGATATACATTTCTTTTTTGTATTCATCATTTGATTACGTAAATCAAATTCAACTACTCCCATGGCTTGTGTGGGACCTTGATCTTTACAATATGAATAAAATAGCATTTGTTATGCAAATTTCTAATTTTCTGTTATAGGCACTTGCATAATAAAACTAAAAATCAACTATAATCTAGTTTTCACATGATGACACATACTTAGCAGCGAAACTTGAAATTCTATGTACCTCTCAATGATGAATTTAATTCAGCTCTACCTGTTTAAGCTTGTAGTGAAAAATAGGTAACAGTTATGCAAAATAAGGCACTTGGTGTCAAGTTAGTTTGGAGAATGTATAAGGAGCCGAAAGCTAAATGGTGTCAAATTATGAGGCATAAATATTTAGATAATATGGAAAGAGAATGCATTTTCACAATCAAAAATCCTCCCTCTATGTCCAAGAATTGGAATTTTATTATATCTTGCAGAAGTGTTGTTCTTCCTCATTTATCTTGGGTGATTCACAATGGAAAAAAAACTTTGTTTTGGGAAGACTCTTGGAATGGTCATTAGCCTCTTCGGTCTCTACAGAACTGGGGTGTCATTCCGACAGTCTTAAAAAAATTATGGCGCAACAAGGTTGTGGATTATATTGATTGCAATCCATCCTCTTTCCCACCCATAGTTAAATGGAAGTCTTTTGATTTCTTGCCTGTTTTGACCCAACTCAAGGAAGAGCTCAAGAAGGAGCTTCAAAAGAGGCAAGTCTTGATGTCTGGTTGTGAGGATGAAATTATTTGGACTAAGTCACCTTCGGGAGAGTACTCAGTTAAAGAAGGATATAAGCTTTTAGTTGACAAAGACCTTGTCTCTGATTGGCCTCATCATTTACTCTAGGGTGCAACAATATTGCCCAAAGCTGGTGCTTTCTCTTGGTTAGCTCTGAAAGATAGAATCTTAACTGGAATGAGATTGGACCGCTTGGGGATCACTCCTTTGTTTGTGTTTTATGTGGACAAGCTTTTGAGTCCTTAGACCATCTCTTGTTGAATTGTGAGTATGCTCAAACATGTTGGAAGTGGCTCCAGGATAAGCTCAACTGATTTGGACCTCTTCAGGGTTCTCTTTTAAAGTACTTTCAAATTTGGTCATCCCTTTACAAAGGCTCACGTTTTGCATGTATATGGGACATCAGCCCCTCTTTTCTCATTTGGACAATATGGATTGAAAGAAATAACAGAATTTTTCAAAAGATCACCCTAGTTAAACAACTTATCCAAAAGATTAAATCTTCCATCTCCGAAGTGGTCATGACCCATGTCTTGAAGATGCACTCTTCTTCAATGGTCTTCACTTCTTGGGATGATCATCTTCTAAAAATTTGGCACTCAATTAATGTACCTCTGAGTAAAGGTTCCTTGCAAATTGACAAAACCATTAATCCAAGGAAATTGGCTAGATGGTACCCTCCAAAATAGGATTGGATTAAACTAAATTTTAATGGTGCCTCACAAGGCAATCCTGGTTCCTCCGGTGGGGGGGTTGTGTTATCAGATTGTGAGGGTAGGGTTGTTAAAGCTGCTTCTAAGGCATTAGTTGATGGCACAAATAATGTGGCTAAATTCTCGGCTTTAATTATGGGGCTTTAACTGGCTATCAATTTTTGTTTTTCTCATTTAGAGATCGAGGGAGATTCTTAGGTGGTGATTGGTGCCATCATTAAAAAATATCTTGGGTCTTGGCATTTAAAGTATTTATTAGACCATGCTCTACAACTGCTTGGATATTTTGAAGCATACTAGTTTCAACATTACTTTAGGGAATGTAATCATTCAACGGATAAGCTTGCCAATGTGGCAATTGATCTTTCTCTACCCTATACAATTTTTTCATCTAAAGAGCTTCACAAATTGTTGTACTAATTTTTGTTGACCGCGTGGCAAGAGGCAGGTGTAAAATTTTTAGTTGGTTGGTAGTTTCCCTCGGGCTTGGTAAGGTCTCTACAATTTGTCATTTTTTTTAATTACTAATGACAATTTTCATGTTGCCTACAAATTGGACGGTCCGCTTGACGTCCGTTTTTCTATGAATTTGGCCTCATTAATTGATGGTTTTCTTGACATCTTTGAGGGATATTTGGCACATAATATCATATTGGGACAGTCGTCAGGATGTCCTTGGTTTTGGAATGCTTGTTTTAGTTTTTTGATGGTCTTCATGACATCTTTTTTTGCTTATTAATATTAATTATTTGGTGTAGACGGTCTCCATGATGTCTACTTGGATGGTCCCCTTGATGTTTCTCTCACTATGGGTTTGGTTCTATTGATAATGCTTCAGTTCTTGGATGGTCCCCTTGACATCCTATGCTATATATTAGCATGAACATTTTTTCCCTGCTCATATGTACGTAGATGGCCACTATGGCATCTTTGGCATACCTCAAAGGTACTATTGTCTTTGAACACTTGGCTCATATGTCAGCTTTGAATTAAAGATGTTTTGGAGGTTACTATGCTTTATCGATCATCACTTTTCTTGTTGAGATGGCTTCTCACACGTGTTGGTACCTACTAACGTCAATTTTTTGGGTGATGAGAAATTCTTGTGTGGAGCTGGTTGATTATGATGTTTTTGTATGGGAATTTTACCCTTAATAATGAATCAGGGGATTGTACAGCGTCGTGGCATTGACATTTGTTTTCATTCACGACAGAGTATTTATAAGATTTTATGCCTATAGTTAACATCTAGCTTTGGCATCGTTCATCTATTTACATTCATGCTAGTTATACTATTCACTTAAGGCAAGGACCTTTGGATGGACATCTAGACAGAGTTATTTATGGTAATTAGTCTAGCCTTCATCATGTTATATGCAATTTTATTTGAGGTTGACAACTTGTGCAAGTGTTATTACAAGCTTCTTTTAATCGCCAAGTTTGAGGGTTTATTTGTAGAAACTCTGTGAACCAGTAATGGAGGGTCTTTTCAGGGTATATATCATGTTGACGTTTCATGAGGTTAGGGTGAGACACAAATCTATTTTTGATTTACTACATTCTGCTTTTATTATTCACTGCCCCTATGTTGAAGTAGAATTGATCAATGTTCTTAATCATTGTTGGCTTGAGTCGAACCTTTTGGCTCTTCCTCATGAATTAGATTCTTTATTTGTCTCCAACCTCATGGATTTTTTGTGGTGTTCGGAGATGGTGAAATTATTAGCAGTCCAAGTTTTCTTCTACCTCATGTTTTTCCAATGTTTATTTTGGAAGCTGCTTTAGAGAAATATTATTTACGGGGTGGTACATTTCCATTGGGAGGAATCGTGTGTAGGACGCGTCTTTTCTCCTCTTATGCTCTTTAGAATCTGCTTTGTGTTTTGGTGAAAGATTTATCTGCTAGTCGTTCGGAAGATTTTTGTCTTTGGCTAAGAGCCTTTAGGCCAACTATGGGTTGTTTGTCGAACAGCCTGTGGGTTTTGTTCCTTGCGATTTGTTTTCTTATCAAACATGCTGAGTAGGATCCTTTTTATCCACCATACTTTGCTCCTCCAGCGGACATGGCTTCTTCAAAGGAAAGTGGGGTTTAAGTTCTCGCTTGGGTTTTAATCAAATTTTGGCATTTTGGCTTCCTTTCCATCGGCCTGAGAAGTTTCTTTAGTGCATATCTTTACTTTGGCGGTGGTGTTTGTGCGCCTGTGTTTTCGTCAAGGTTGCTCTTCAGGTAATTCATTTTTGTTAAGGTTTCTCTTCAAGTAAATTCTCAGCTTGGAGACTAAGGTTTTTGGCTTGGTTTCTCTCGGCATGTTGATCAGAGTATTCTTTAATTGGGTGTTTTGGCTCGTATGAATGGTGGTGTTTTCTCGTTTCAAGCAATTACTCAGTTGGCACTTTTTTTTGGAAGTTTGGTTATTCTCCTATTCCATGGTTGATAGAATTTTTGATGTATTGCAAAAAAAAAATATTTTCCCCTTTGTTGGGATTATATGTAATTTTCGTTTGTGTAACTTTTCGAGCTACAACCGGAGGTTTTCTTCTTGGTTCTTTCCTACCAGTATGCTCGCATGAACCAGGATATGTAAATTTTATATAATTTAATAATAAAATATAGTGGCTCTGCCACTTTTAATTTTTTTTAAATGATTCAAATTCAAGTTTCAAATGTTGGCTTGTGGAATCAAATTTTTAAGAAATTAGATAAACACATATAAATACCTAGTTATTTTATCAATTCAAAGCTAAGAAATCTAATAGTTTTGAAAGAGAAAATATTGAGCAAATATTATTTTCAAAATTATTGAAGAGAAAATTTATTAATCATCTACAACAGCAATCAAGATCATATCATCATCTCAAAGTTTATGCATATTCATGTCATGTTTTTGAGCTAACATTGTGATGTAGGTTTCAAGCATTCAAGCATCAAATCAAGCAATCAATCAAGCTACTTCATGCAAGATCTAGACCTTGGAGAGATGTGTTAGACTTCAGACCTCTAAGGGCAACCATTAAGGGTTTGGTGAGTTGTGACATAGCATTTTGCATTCATCAATTCCTTCCATTTATCATTATTTCATTATCAAAGTTTAATTAGCAACATGAGGTTTGACTAAGGTAAACCCGTATTCACCCAAAAAAAAAATCTCTCTTTGTATGTGCAAATTTACAATTGAAGGACTAAAAGTTGATCAAAAGAGCAATTTTGTAAAGTTTTCAAAGTTGTCATCATTCTTGTCAAGCCATGAAAACTCACCTACAAATTTTATTTCCAGCTTTCCAACTATCAAACTTGGAGAAATCAAAAGCTTAGATTTGGGATCTGACGACTACAAAATCATATTTTGGACCCTTGCACTAGGACTTATTCACCCTAGGGTGAACTAGTCTTGCTACAGAGCTCAAAACCTTATTTTTATCATAGGTGCACACTATTCTACCCTTCTCATAAATACCTACAAATTTTTGTTTCCATTTTTGTTATCATAATATTCTACATTTCAAGTGTTAGGTCATACAATTCACTAAATGCATTTAATTTTTTCTCCCAAAAGTGTCAATCAGTCATTTCTGTCATAAAAAAATAGCAAACCTTACTAATAGGGTTGACTCACCTCAAGGTTGAAATTCAATCCTATCCTTGGGAAATATCTTCTTCTAATGAAATTAGGAAAAGTGTAAGTGTGTTTAAACCTTTAGATCCTTCCATATTGATAAACACCACATTTCACACACCCTTACTTTTTTTCTATGTTTCATTTTGGTGTACCTAAAATTGTGCATCATAAATTATCATTTAGAAGTCTCTAAAACCCTAGATCTAGGATTTGCATTAGATAGTTTTGCATCTCATTTAGGGTTTCAAAATTACATCTTGCATCACTTAAAATTGTATTTTGCATCATTTAAAATCACAAAAATCCAAAAATATTGCATAATAATCTACATATTAGTGTCTTTCAGTCATTTACATCAGAAAATTGAATCAAAATTGCATCAAAAAAGTTGTTATTTTATTTGTTGTTTGCCATAAAATTCTGAAAATATGTAACTAAAAGTATATGTTTGCAACTTGAAACAGAGACCTCAAACATTAACTCAAAAAATTAGACTTTAATTTTTCCAACCCTTGCTCAAAGACCCATTTGCCTTTGGGTGAATCTATCCTTGCACAGGTCAATTTCCAAATTTCTAGACATAAATTTGTCTCTTTTTGCTTTATATCTTGTTGTTCGCATATCTCAAATTCATTCTCTGAAATTACAAATTTTTGTAGTTGTTTACATTCAAATTAATTAGTCAAAACAAGTGCATTGTTCAAAATAAAAAAATTGCATTCAAAAGATATCGTTTTCAGATTTCTACATTTAAAATCAATAAATCCTTATATGTTAATTCTAAAAAATTCTATATATTTTCACATACTTACATTGTGCTTCCTAGATCTAAGTGTGTGTTATCTCTATTTAGTGCTCTTTATCCATTTTGGGTACACTTTTGGTTTGGTGAAACTTGTATGAGTATTACAACCTAATGTCTTATTGCCAATACTTCAATAAGACATAGTTTTAAACTCATGGCATCCTGTGTTGGTACATCTTTTGTGGATCTTGGGTTTTCCAACTCTTTCACTCATAGTGTTGACACTAGTCAACCCATGTTGGAATCCATACCTAAAATCACATGTCCTATGACTTCCAATCCTATTGATGTTGAAACCATTATTTCTCATGTCCCTCAAGAAAATCTAAAACAAATGGATGAATCCTTAGAAATATTGCAAAGCTTTATGAGTGTTGAATATATTGTTGGTACTACAGTTCATGTCATACATAACATGAGGAAAATGCTTGATAATGAACAAGGAATAGAGATTTTTTGTAGTCTAGCCCATATCATTGATAATAATGTTCCTATAGTGGCTAGTTATGCTCAAACTTTGGGATACACTCAAATTGAAGGTGGAAATCAAATTCCTCCCCCAACAACTATGGCCTCTATTCCTACATACACTCACTCAATTGTTACTACAAGACAACCAACTAGCAACATCAATGCAACTTTGGGTATTTCCATTGGGAATCCTTATAGCTTTGTGAATTCAAACATCATATCTTGATGCAGGAGCATCATGGAAAACTTGTGATTTCTTGGAGAAATTTTGAAAGGATGCTCAATTTTTGATGTTTTAACATTGATCAGGGGTCATATAAGTCATTTTACATGTATTAGATTCATTAGGAGGTCATTTGAAGTTGTTTTTTGCAAAAAAATGTAAAGTTGTCAAACAAATTGCAAAAGATGTAAAATTGCACAAAGAGGCAAACATTGGAAGGTGAAAGGTCATTTTTTTGTAGGTCATTCAAAAGGCATTTAGAAGTTGAAAAGATAAGTTTGAATTCCTTTAAAAGGCCTTGTAACCAATTGAGAAGGTGTGGGTGATTGAATAAAGGAATTAGATCAAAGAAAAGTTTTGATTTTATACATTTGCTTCAAAAATTCCCTATGTTCTTATTGTGTATGGCTCTTTAATGGAAATAAATAGTTTCTATTTTATTTTAAGTGTTAGGAATCTCAATAACCTTCTTTTTGGTTTTTGTTTCATGCAAATTGGTCAAGTTTTGAAACAAATATTGTTATTTTTGTAAAAAGTATCAAACCTTGATTTAAGGTAAACAGGGCTTAAGAAAATTGTGTTTCTCTCATGTTACCTGGTGGAGCTCATTAATTTTTAGTGAATTTTCTCTTTTTTATGTGCAATTTCATATTCCAGAGGTTTCAAATCATAGATACAAGGTTTTATGTGTGGAAAACTTAAATTTGAGTCTGCACAATTTGACAAAACAGAGTATTTGTGTACAGTTAGGGAAATAAAGCCTAGGGTTTAAGTAAATTTCTTTGGTAAGGGACTTTTAGCATTATCAATAGCATGTGTAGGTCTAATCCAACCTATTCCAAGCATTGGTTGTGTGGGTTTAATTTGGGAAACATTAAAACCAATAAGCCCTAATAGTATTAAGCAAATTAGGCCTTGTTTCTACGTGGATAGTCAAGATTGTGAACCTATTTTTCTAAGTAACCTATTGAGATCTTTAAATGTGGTTTAAACCCCCTTAATGAGCACCTAAAAAATTTTATCACATTTTTGATTTGAGGTTTGCATTGAAATTTAGTTATGACAGTAATTCCAAGGAGGGCTACTAGAATATGATCAGTCATTAAGGAATAATGAATAAAAGGAAAGGGCAGACTAAATGGTTGTTTGTTTTGTTGAATTTGAGGTCCTAAATGGTGAAAATGATAATTGTGGCCATGTTTTAATTCATATTAGTTTAAATTCCCTAATATTCCTTTGAGGAGTCATAGTATTAGAAGTGCTCTTATGAAGGTTGTTGAATCAGTTAAATTGAAACTATATTTAAGGATTGTGATTGTGGAGGATTTAACAAGTCATTCTTATGTGGATCAAAGTGTCTTGAAGGTTTTGTAGAAGTTTGGAACTCTGATTGCATGGTTGAGTGTTTGAAATCAATGGTTTATTGAAGGGGAAATGGGTCATGATTACAAGGACAATCAAGAATTAGTTTGAGTTTTAATAAAGGAGATTGAGTGGTTGAGTTTTCTTCCTCTAGCATTGGATCATATCTCCTAACCCATCTCCTCTCACAAACTTGCAATTCACTTTTCCTCCCAACACATATACACCTCCACCATATTCACCTTCATCTCAAAACATAACCAATGGTTCCATCCTCAACCAACTTTTGAAAAACGTTTCATCCCTCCAACAGTAAATTTCTTCATTGAACCAAAATCAAAATGGCCAACCTTCCCAATATGTCAAATGAAACCCATTATCCTTGGAGATATTGAGAGAAAAAATTCCACAAGGCATAGAGATTCCTAGATTTGAGAAATATGGTGGTAAAAGAGATCCTAGCAACCATGTCTCAACATATACAACCTTATGTAGTGACTTCATTTTCGAACACAAGCTCTTGGCTAATATTTTCCTAGATCCTTGAAAGATACAATAGATCCTTGAAAGATATAGCCTTGGAATGGCTTTTCTCTTTACCGAATAACTCAATTTGTTCATTCAATGATCTTGTTGATTCCTTAGCTATTTCCAAGTGAAAATTGGTCCAAAGATAGCCTTACATGATTTAATGCAATGTAAACAAAACAAATATGAAAAGGTCACTGATTTCATAGCACGTTATCAATTGCTCTACTCATAAATCAATATTAAGATTCTTGATATCATTCTTCAAAGTGTTTATTGTTCAAACTTGCAAACCAATATTCAAGATAATCTTGGGATATTTAAAATTTCCCTCCACCCACTTGTGCATGACTCTTTGTGACTATCAAAATTCATTTATCATCGTGAAGAGAAAACTTCCTCCAACCATTCTAAAAAATCTTAATTTGTGCCTCATAATAATTTCCAACGATTCAAGAAACAAAATAAAGGCTTTATACAAATAAATTCACCTCAAAAAAATCAACATGTTGAGTCTCAAGTGGTTGTTATAAAAAAAAAAAATTCATATCAATTCAGGGATAAGAATATGAAATTTACTTTGTTACCCAATACCCTTCATTCCATCATGTTGCAACTCTTGGGTAAGAACCTAATTACCTTACCTGCCATTAGAGCTCTTGATACAACTAAGCCTTTACCTTTGAACCATAATCCAAATGTCTTTTTCCATTATCACCGAAAAAATGGACATGATATAGAATGATGTCTGTTTCTTAAAAATATTGTACAAGACCTCATTGATTCTAATCACATCTAGATTGGTGGTGTTAATGATCAAGGAAATAAATTTGTTTCCCCACCCAACCAAAATTGGAAAATATTTACCAATATAATTTCAAAACATAACATCTCATTTGTAAAATCTAGTGACACCAAGAATGATGTGATGAATGTTTAAAACATACAAGATATGACTAATAATAACATGAGTGATAATGAGGATGATATACAAACTATGGTCAACTTCATTGGCGTTCAACCTCGTAAGTTCCAAATCAACTTGTCTCTTGACATTTCTTTCTCACAAAAAGACATAATTAAACATGCACCTGATGGTCCTCTTTACATATCTAAAAGAATCAATGACAAGCCTACTAATGGGATATTAATTAATCTCATGTGTAGAAAATTTGATCACCAAGGAATTCTTGTTTGTGCATGAACTTTACCAAGAATCTTATGAACAATCGAAAGCATGGATCAAAACACATAATGGTTTTTCTTTCCCTACGATAGGTTTGATCACTCTCCCATTAAAATTTTGATCAAAGCAATTAGATTTCTCATTCTCCATCATCCTGTTGTCAAACCAATTTTGTGTGAAGCTAGGCTATCCATGGCTATGTTCCATGGATATCATCCTGTCGGTAGTGCATAAATGCTTAAATTTTCATTGTGCATCATAGTGGTTTTAATCCTTTGTCTTCCCATGGAAATTTCTCATTGGATTTATTTTGGCCCTAACCTATGGAACCTATTAAGCCTCATGAGGACTTCTTTTTCAAATCTTACCAAAAATTCAAGGAAAAGCGTATAGCATAGTTATCTCTTAGCAATATTCTCGAATCCATGATTGAACCTCCTATCATTGATGAAACTACCATTGAACCAAAAGCTCTTCCAAGTAACCAATACAAATCAACCATAATTCCTCCACCTATTTCCTATAAGAGATCAAGAGATAACCATACAAATATTGTGGTATCTCCTAAAATCAAACAAGTTTATAAACACAAAGAGAAATTGGTTGATAAACCCACAATGGTTCCTTTTGTTTCTCCCCTATGAGAATAAAAGACACCAATGATTGAAAAACCTACTCCTACACCATCACATCTTGAAAACTATGCAAGAAGAAATTGAAATGCTAAAGAACATAGGTGTAGACATCATGCTAATGTTCATCAGTTAGAAGAAAAGAATAAATCAGCAAACCAAGATCAAGCACCAACTCAAGCAATACATGATGTTTCTCCACCTTCACCACAACAACATGAAACTTCAATGGAAATTATCATTAGACCTCCTATGATTTGGATGATTATGATGAGATTGTTCATATTGATGAGGAAGTTCATAATGAGTTGAATTTGTTATTTTCCTCTTCCATGAACTTAGATGAGAACAATCATGACGATCCTCCTAAAAATATTGCATCATGATCTGTTGAACCTAGTGATTGTCCTAGTATGGCACTCATTGCCCCTTTAGCTAGTTATCTACCTTCTATATATGATGAACAAGATTGGGATGCAGATGACTTGCTTTAGGTTGGATCACATGTTTCATACTAGCTTTATGTCTCTTCATATTCTTTGTACGATTGCATGTGTGTAATGTGATCCCCCATATCATATTGTTTAGCATGTCTTTACATTTTTTAGCTTACTTT
>VDFB02375138.1:0-25765 GCA_007258455.2 Sequoia sempervirens
ACTCTTTTTCAACTGAGGCCTTATGCTACTGAAATATACCAAACACATCTGATTTGTTTTTCAAAAAATACACCCACATTTTTTTGTTGAAATCATCAACAAATAATAAAAAATACCTGGAACCAGTAACAAAAGGAGTGTTCATTGAGCCACATACATCAGCGTGAACCAATTGTAATACCATGGAAGCTTGCCATGAATCACCATTTGAGAATGGAGTCTGATGTTTCTTTCCAACCTGACAAGCCTCGCATACTCCATGATTCTAAGTCTAAGTCATAGGTAGACCACCAACCAGATCATCTCGAGAGAGCTGAGAGAGATAGTGCATATTCAGGTGCCCATAATGCAGATGCCAGAGGCTACTGATTGAAGTACTCCTAGCTGCCATAGTGTGCTCTTGAGAATCACCAGAATCAACAAGTCTATATAGACCATGATCCTCAAGTCCCTGAACAACTGTAGTGCAAGTCTCTCTATCAACAATGTTGTAGGTATGCATGCTAAAAACAATATCTAGCTGAGGAGAGTGAGTCATAATCTAACTAACTGAAAGTAAGTTCAACTCCATGCCAGGTACAAAGTATACATCGAGAAATACAAAATTTCTCCCTCCAAAATGAATATGCATGTTGCCCTTGCCAACAACAGTATACTCCTGGCCTCCTCCAAAGATAACAGAATCTTTGAATGGCGTGTACTCAATGAACCAATACCGACGATGAGTGAAATGTCGAGATGCACCTAAATCAATATACCAAGCAGAAGATTTCACAGGATCTACTGGACTCTTGGCCATAAAAGCATAGAATGCAGACTCCTTCTACTCAGTGTGCTTTGCAACATGGGCTTCGGGATTAGACTCTCCTTGTTTGTTTTGTTCAGAAGCCAAGCATTTCCGACAATCTTTATTCATGTGACCATACTTATGACAATAATTACACTGAATATTCTTCTTCTTGGAAAAATCTTGAGATTGCACTTGACTGGTCTACTAAGAGGGCCGATTCTTGCCCTTATTCTTCTGAAATGTCTTGGCAAGAAAGGCCTGCTCTAAGGAGGATGAACCAGCACTACTACCGAACTATTGTTTCCATTGATCCTACTGCAGAAGTTTGTTGCAAAGATCTAGAAACTTCAAATCAACATTAGTTGATCATGCTGCAGAAGTTTGTTGCAGAGATTTGGAAACTTTTGTAATGTTGAGCATCTCAATAAACTGCTCATAAGACTTTGGTAGACTCTTCAGAGTGATGACTACCATATCTTCCTCCTCCATCTTCCAACCAATCGCCTCCAACTGATCACAGATGTCCTTGATTTTTGTGAGACACTCCTGCAGAGACATCTTTTCATCCATCATGATCAAAAAAAGCATGTTCTTTAAAAAGAACGCTCAGCTCTTGTCAGACATTTCATGCAAGCCCTTCAGCTGATCCCAAATTTTTGTAGCTGTTTTGCCAGATGGCACCTAAGGCAACTGATCATCGGTGACTAAGAGTTTAATAAGAATCACGGCTTCCCGATTTTGCTCATCGGACTTTTCTTGATCTTTACCCACCGTTGTAGGACATGTAGTGTTGCCTAGAATAGTCTGGCCAAGGCAGCGATATTCAAAAATTGTCATCATACATTGCTTCCAATTGTTATAGTTACGGCCGTTGAATTTTTTATTGCCTTCCAACATGACATGAGACAAAGAGGCCATTTATCACAGGTTTGTACTGAGTACCTTTTACAGAAAATCTGACAGATGCGAGGCACAGAACCCCAAGAGCAGAAAATCTGTCATAAAAAAAGGCATGAAACCTGAGGTAGCTGGAATGTTCAGAAATGAGGATAGAACCAAAGCCAATACCCTCCAAATAAAAGATACCTAGAATAAGAGACCCACGAATTGAAAAAAATACTTCACACAGCAAGCAATTATGAGCAAAAATTCACCCAAAAATAGTGCAATCACGAGTTCTAAAAAAATAAGCAGAATGAGAGCCGCCACAGAAAAAATGCGAGCTAAAAACACCAGAAAAATGGCGCTTAGGTTGCGAACAAGGAAAACCGCATTTCAGAAGACCTTAGTCGTGCACCACCCAGAAATCACAAGTTTGCAAACACGAGCCAAGTCACACCAGTCAAAATTGTGTAGAAATCACGACTTCAAAAGCGTGTCGCGGCGGGAATTTCTCAAAATGTGACTAAAGCGTGTCGCGAGGCGAATTTCTCAAAATCACAACTTCAAAATGGGTGTGGGAGTCGAGGAAACAGGGTGGTAAAGGTAGAAGATCTTTGAAAGCGTCGCTCGAAAATGCAAGGAGGTTGCCGCGAAAGCGAGGGAAGAAGCGTCAGCGACCGGAGGTATGTGCTGACCGAGGAAGACAAACCAAACTCACACAGTGTGCCTTTGAAAAGGCGTCCAGCAGAGGAGCAAGGCGTGATTTTTTCTTTACAGCTTGAAAAAGGAACAAATGAGGATCTGCGATTTCAAGCGGAAAAACTCGATTTTCTGTTATCCTCAAACTTCGAAAAAAGTAAAGAATGTAGAATTTAGAAAAGAAAAATGAGCCGTCTTCTTGCTCTTATACCATATTAGGTAAATTCTTGAATATATTAATGAATGAAAGGAGGCAAAGCTCTTTATAGAATTTACAATAATCCAATTTAAATAAATACGGATGTTTCTAAAAAGCAGTGAAGTAAACTAAAAACAAAGAATGGAAAGAATCTAAACTAATAATAGCACTAATCTATTATGATATTTTATGTAATTAAACTACATAGTTTTTTAAAGGCAAACTCCTTGACATGTTTTATGAGTAGTGGTTTCATGTATCACTCATAAGCATGGATGATCCTGGGAATCTCATTGCATCTAGGTGATACTTACTCACCAAGGGTGAAGCTCTTGGGGCTTCAAGAAGTCACCATACCAACTCAAGCATGCTTAACTATTCAATTTCCTCAAAGATCAAGCCCACTTAGCTTGCTATCCCATTTGTAAAACTTTTAGCAAGTGTTGTGCCTTATGATTCATTCATTATAAAGCCCCTTTCATTCATCCATTGATAACTACCATCTACCAATGTTCCCTCGAAACAAGTCCCCAAGGCCAAGCCATTTCTTGGCAGCTGGAAGTTCTCTCCCTAGGCGAGGAGAGTGTTAATGTTATGACAGCTTTAGGTTCATCCTTCCAGCCACGAGTGAAGACATAAATCAATATAGCCTATCGGCTATTTATTTATATGTGTCATTTAATGAGAATGGGCGCTTCTCTTGGCAACAATATAATTTCTCTTGGGCCGACCTCCCTTATAATTTGCAAGTTATATTTGTAATTATCTTTTTGTATTATGGGCTGACCTTCTACATGAAGAGGTGCGACCTCTCTCATAAGTGTGTATTTATACAAGGTCTCTTCCTTTCATTTTGGAAAGCAAGCAAGATCATCTCCTTCCTTCACTTATGTGCGAACTGTTCAAGAAACAAGTGCAAAGTGTTCAAGAGAAAAGTGTGAGTTATTCAAGAAGCAGATTGTGAATTACTTATAGTGCAGATCTGAGTTTCATGAAGAGCAGTTTGTTATTGTCGCCATTATTGGTGCAGAATATTGGCCTTGTGATTGGCCTCATTGTAAAGTAATTGTTGCCTTTGTTTATATATAAAAGAGATATATTTGTTGCTGGGTTTTTCTCCCTTAAGAGGAGGGTTTTCCCAGGGTATCTGCTGTGTTATTGTGTCTGATTTGAATTAATTTTCTGTGCATATAATCTGATCATAAAATTTAACATCCACCTCCCCATCCTTCTTTTTTATTTGTTTGGGAGCAGGCTGCTGCAACTGAGGATTGTGCAGTGGCACAGGGCATGGGAAGAGTCTTTGTCAGGTGATCTCAACTGGAAATCCCCACAGGCACTTGTGAGCTGCATTCTTATGGGAGCAGAGGAATTATTATCGACTCAAACAGTACCATTACTTATCTGGAAAAACAGTGTACAAATCATTAAAGATAGCAGTCTAGAGTTAAGCATAACAGAGGACAAGGAGGATGGTTCAAGAATTGGTCTGGATTTGTGATATAAGCTTCTTCTGATATGTCTCATGTGAGAGATCCAACCATTCCTTTTTGTTTTGCAAGAGATGCAAATCATAGTGGAAAAACCTCAGGAATAACTCAGTAAACCAAAAGATAAAGATTTTTCAATTTATCTGGATAAAATTGGGGAAAAAGGTTTAGGGTTAAGTTTAGGATATTTTTTCTGACTTTTGTAGCAATTATGTAATGTCCTGAATAATTGATCAAGTCTGGCCGTTGTCTTTTGAAAACAAAATAAGTGTTTATTAACACTATATTTAAAAATTAAATAAATAAGCGCATAGTTGAGTAATAAATAAATTAATAAATAATTAAAATAATTAGTTCTTTCTGATGGAGCCGAATAAGAGGCACTAGATTTTGAATTCAAATTTTGAATACTTTCTAAATAATTCTGGAGCGTATCACCATGAGAAACTTTCCTTCTCATCTGGCGGATTTTTGGAAGAAAGGCGCCAATTGCAAGCTTAAATGGGAAGACCTCCTCATTCTGGTGATCATCACGAGTATTGGATGTTAAATCTTGTCAAGTCAGAGAGCGTAGCTGCTCTGCTTCGGCACTCAAGTGTGTGTGTAGCCTCCACCTGAGAATATTCGTGTTTTGGCCTTCCTTAACTTTCAGCTAATTCATTTACGGTCGTGTGTTTTCAGGACTGTATTTCATTGTCTTGGGATCATTACAGAAGGATCGCACCTCTCATCTCAAGCCATGTCTACCACCTGGAACCAGCAAAAGTGTCATTGTCAGCTGGGAAGGCCCGATCAGCGTCTTGGCGAGCCTCCGAGCTCTGGCAGGACATATCACACTAGCGGCTGTTGAATTCCTTAGTGTCTTATCCCATACTGGCGTCATTAGGAACTTGAAGCATGCATACGACACCCTAGTATGGGAAGAAACACTGCCCAATCTATGGGTGTATTGTCCGAATTACTGGAGCAAATCAAGCATCTCTGTGTATTGGCAAAACTACCTCATTATCCTGAAGCTGAAAGAATAATATATATATATATATATATATATATATATATATATATATATATATACTACATATATATATATATATATATATATATATATATATATATATATATATATATATATGATATTGAAGTTAGCTGAACTGAAATTCTTGAGTTGCAATAAATAGTGGAAGTATTTTGCCATATTAAAGAGTTTTTCTTACAGTCAAAGCATCTGTGGTTTTCTACTTGCATTATATGATTCTTCAATAATTTTAAAAAGTGTGTGATTAGATAAGATTTTATTTTAAAAATCTGGGTGGAGATTTTTACAAATTATACCCCAGAAACTGAGTATTTTACTGAAAAACTACAATTTTTACTGCTATTAATTTGCTTTTTTAGTCAACAAATCATTTTGACCAATTTTATGCAGAAATCCACAATTTTCAAGAGAAAATTGCAGAACAGAAAAATGAATCACAATTGATTGCAACTTTTAAAAGATTTATGCTTCTATGTTGTGGGTTTCAATATGACAGTGCAAATTTTGTTGCAGATCAGAAAAGTGGAATGTTTTACCTTGCCATTGTCAGGCCACCTGGCATGTAAATATTTGGGAACATTCAGGGGCATAACTTTGACATACTTTATAGTCTGACAATGAATAATCTATCTTTTGTTCATACCACTTGCAATGATTTGTCATTGATTCTATTTAGCTGTGGCAGTTGTTGCTGGTTTTTAGTTACCTTTCCTACCTATTGCTTTGACACAATGTACGAAAACATGATGCATACATAGATACCTAGCAGAGGTCAACTCTCCATAATTATCACTTAATTAGAAAATCTATACTCAAAAATATGTTTTGCTAAAATTATTATCAGAAAGTGCTATTGGAAAGCAGTAAAATTCACAGGTTGCGTTTAAATATTCAACACATCGTATTTAGTACTCATTTTCAAATTTGCAATTACTTTATTTTTTAATTATATGTATTTTAAAAAATCAAATATTAATTTTATATTTTATTTTAATAGTCGTCCCATATTCAAAAAAAATATAAATGATTTTTTCTGCCCCCATATCCCAAGCTGTCCCCGAAACACAGAGAACCACTTATAAATACTCAGTTAAATATCAATACAAATGAATACCAGTTATAACTGACGATCTTTGGATGTTATCTGCAAAATTGAGCTCACACAAAAATGTAATTCAAGAAAAACTTGAAAGCTATCCCATTAGAAAACCACAAGAAACACTTACACAACGATTGATACACAAAGAGCAACTTCAATCTCAAACTATACTAAATACATATTTTTTGAGTACAAAACATAAATTGCATCCCCACTATTACCAATGAAAAAGCTAAGAATTACCTGAAGATGCACAGGGACATATCTATAAGTAACGAAATCACACAGAGGCCAATACATGGCACCACTTTTAATTGTAGGAAGAAAATCCCGTTTTAATCTTGCATAGATTTCACTCCCACTCTCACCTGCATTTAAAGTCACAGAAAGGTCAACTAAATTAATTAAAAGATACATTCAACAGTGACAAGCTATCTGAACCACTAGCATGTAGCACATGCTGTCTCAAGGTACCTTTTCAAGATGTGAAACAGATAACGGCAAAACTTGACTTCAGTATTTTATTAAATTTAAGTACACATCCATGTTACTACAAGAAAAAATTATTTACAACAGCTAAGCATAATGACTAAAAGGAAAGATGTTCCCTAAATAGGCAAGGAAAAAAGGAACATGGACCTGCATCTTAATTTTAAAAGAATTCAACATGTTTATAAATAGTCAAGCCTAACTTACACAAACAAAAGCCAACTCTTTCTAATGTTGCATCTTTACTGAGCAGGGATATATCTTCCAAAAAAGTTCTAGTCAATGAAGATAATTGCATATACCTAGAATATTCTAAATGCAATCCATCATTAGAAATGCATTAGAAACATGTGACAAAGTATTATGCAGCATCCCATGTGCTTGAAGAAGGAAGCAGGTAAGATGAATACGAGTAAAGACCAAAAAGCAATGGCTCAAGGTCAAGATCGTTCTCTGCTTACTTGGCAACATCTTGGTTAATGAAGATAGTTTCATACCACTGGTATGTGAAGTCCATATTTTATATTAAATTGCAATATACAGAAATGTATCAGTGGTTTCCTTTGGTGATTCTCTCTAATTATGTCTGTCCTAGTTTAGCTTTAAACTTTATTTAAAAAAGAGTTGGACAAATCTGAGACTGAATTTGCCACAAAAGGATCCATATTCACTTGCTTTGACACGAGTCAGTGCCCATATCCTCCCAAGAAGTTATACTCTCTTTATTTGAAAGATCTGATATTCTATTCATAATAAAGTTGTATTACTTTTGCAGTCCCAAGAAAAAACAAACAAGAACAGTTTCTGAATTCTTTAAGTAAATCCCAGTGTTTTATTTCCAGTTCTAATTTTCAGAGTTTTCTATTTCAAAAAAATTCAAAGATGTCTCAGTTCAAAATTCAAATTTTGAGTTAACATAGGGCTTTCATATTCATTGGAGTTCTCATTCTTCTAGTTCTAACACTTCCTGACGTGAACAATGTCTATAATGAATACAAACAACTTCACCACCTTTATTTGTTCCAACAAACAATCATTCAAATTTCAAACTATCTTAGCCTTTGTGGTAAAGTAGAAACTAAAGCAGCTATAGCAAAACTGAAAAACATTAAATCGAACAGATATTGATTTAATTTCAAGAACATCACACCCGAATTATTCAAGAAACAAAAATAATTAATTAATGTTCATGAATGACACAAATGGAATTTAATAGATCAATGGGGCTCAAAAGTACATTCGATTCTAAGATACTTTCCACAGGTCTATGTTTCTGAAATTTGCTACGGAAATCTGGGACTCTTGACCTTAGAATCTTGATTCAGTTTTCTATATATCTACAGTAGTTCAACAGAGTCTACGGTTACTGAACATGAACTATCAAAATGCAACAAAATGTCATTCAAACTAAACCTTCACAGAATATTATATACTATAGCAGCTATAGCACAAACATTAGAACAAACTATCATTCAAAAACTCAGACTTTAGAAAACTCAACAGCCCAAACTATATTTGTGATGTAATATTTGAAAGATAATGCATATGCAAGGAGATGCAAGGGTGTGGTCATCTTGTTCAAATGGTCAAGAATGATTTTTTTCACCCTTTTAAAAAAATTTCTTCGAGGTCATTCTCTTTCTCTGCTATTATATACTTTATTTTTTCTATCATGGGGTCAACGCCACCATAGATTTCTCCCAAACATGACTGAGGTGTATCATCAAGCCTAATCATACTCATCATGGGATTGGTGAAACTCAAGATTTAATCCAAACGAGCCCACCAATAATCATCTAAGATCAATGACGACCATTTGGGCATTCTGTGAATTTGATTGCCTCCACACACTCCATTGATTGCTAATGACCATGTCACTCAATGCCTGTGACACCTTTAAAAGTCATCTCAAAACTATTGTATGCAACGGAAAACAAGTCTTAGCAACCTAATGTTGTGTACAAAACAAGTTAATAACAGATTTAAATTTAAATAAGTAATTATGGCATTATATTAAATTTAAAATAAATAATGAAATTTCATAAATTTACCTTCAACAATTCCAAATTGGAGAAAGCCTTGAAGATGCCTTGAGATGTACGATGGTTTGTCACAAACATCTAAATCTCCTCAACCTCAATGTATATTTTTTTTACCCACTCTATTTGAGTGCCAATCTCTTGCATCACCAAGTTGAGGGAGTGAACAATACATGATGTCCAAAAAATGATTTGTACCTTTCCTCAACCAAAGTATAGACCTAATGACCTACAATTTTTTGCATTGTCCATTATGACTTGGACAACATTCCCAACATCCACCATCTCTATGAACACAATGAGGGTTTTGGAAATGGAATTTGCACTCTTTGCTTGCCCCTCATAATCAACCACTTTCAAAAACATTGCCCCTTTAAGGGACACTACAATGACAATTATTAAAAGTCGGTTTTTACAATCTTTCTACCTATCAGAAACAATGGACAACCCTGTTTCAAGCCATAAAACCTTGATTGGTTTTAGTGGTCTCTACAAAAAAATTATTTTGCTAAGGCAATGTGCACCTTCTCATACCCAAGACCTATGTAACCAAAAGGTGTTTGATTGATTGTCGTCATCATTTCTTGCCATTATGGTGATCTCACCAAGTTGAAAGGAAGAACAATGGCGTAAATGCAATATGCAATGTGTTAATCTAAATTGTCTCTCACTTCATTTTGATATGGCTTCTCCAATGGACCTCTTTTGCAAGAAGAAATAGAGGGATCTTCTTTTTGGGTAGACGATGTCTCCAAGAAATGATGTGGAGCAGCCATTATTGGAGGATACCTTGTAGGTGACTTCCCTAATCCTTTCCTCGCTAATGGATGAGGTTTCTATTTTCTTCTCATTGACAGCATCAGCTTCTTCTTGCTCTCTAATATATGTCATAATGCAACTCCTTGTTTGCCCCCTAACAAACTCTAATTTCTTGACGATCATAGCACAAAGGTGCACTTTCATTCAGCTATACAAACTCTTATCCTCAATCCCACAGTGACTACAATGCCAAAGACAAGCCCCACCTCCAAGAAATTCAATCACCATGACATATTTCCATAGAGGTGATGCTTGATCGTATTTTAAGTGTCTACTTGTCTCTAGGGTCATTGAACTTGAACTAGTAGCCATTTTGAATAGATTGTTATTATTAAAAAAAAAAGGTAACCTTCCATTACAAATAAACATTATAAAAACAAAAAACATTTAAAATATTATTTTTTAGTCTTAAAAAAATTGGAAAAGACTTGAAAGAATCTCACGAATACTTACCCTTGATCAACAAATATCCTCTGAGAAAGCTAGTTCCTTCTTCTAGCTCCTAGCAAATTTCTTTGGCACCTTTGCAATCCTTTACCTTCCAAAAAAGACTAGCTAGCTTCACAAATGTGAAATTGGCAAAGGGGAATGATATTGGTTGTTTTTGTGATTTGTGATTGTGAAATGAATGATATTGGTCACAATTGGGAATGTCATTCACATTTTAGGGTTTTTGTTAAAATTAAAAACATTTTTACTTTATCTAAATGTGGATTGGACTTTGGGCACATCACAAGACTGCCAAGGTACACCCCTATTGCCTCAGCCCATCCTCGATCCTGCTCAGTCCCATACCAGATCTGATTCTCACCACTTCCAATAACATAGTAAAATAGAGGGAAAATGCTGTTGTTGTTATTTTAAGCTAAATAAAGGGGAAAACTGCTATTCTTGTTATTTCAAGCCAAACAAAGTGAAGAAACCTCAGATTTTTCATCCAGTGCAGCCAAAATGATTTTTATATTTTGTTTTTTAAAACCAAAACAGCAGTCTGGGGGAGCAGCCCCCAACAGGATTGAGGGACAGCAGTTCTTGCAGGTTAAGGCCAAAAGGCCAAAAGGACCTTCATGGTGCATGCCATTTCTCATAAGTTTATTGCTTCTAACCAACCATTGATAAATCCTTTCAATCACTAATTAATCAAGGTTACCTCCCAAGCTCGGACGGGATCTACGACGAAGTCCCCAAGTTTCCGATTTTTGAGGCCAAAATTAGGGACGGCAGGGGACAGCTATATAAAAATATAGGGAAATTTTAAATATTCAATAGATAACATGAATAAGGCATGCATAATACACATTATAGAACATTAACATATAACATTTGTGTTCAACATTATGCCAATACTCAATAGAGTCAATAGTCAATACGCATTCAAAATTAACATGCAGTTACACAAATCATGAAACAACCTCCAAGTTATAATTTATAAACTTATATCAAAATGCCCAAAGGCTACATTGCTGCCATATAGTTTTAAAGTTTTAGTTTGCTATGAAAATCAAAATACAATATCGTATGTCAATAATGAATACAACTTTACAAAATAAACAAAGAGCACTGCTGCCCCTAATCATCTCTCATAACTGCATCAAAATCAGAGTCATCCTCTGAGTCACTGCCACCGTAATGCTCCTCCTCAACCAATGGGACCCCAACCAAGCCCTCAGCTGTCTCCTCCTCATCTATCTGAGCCGCATCCTCGGGATCAATATCCCACCGTAGAGCTGGAGTCTGTCGATACTCTGGAGTCTGTCGATCTTGAAGCCGAAGAGCACTATGAACAGCCACTAGCTTCTCTGCTCGTCTAGAGGTAAGTCTATTCCTCTTGACAGAGTGGATAAAGCCATATGTGGACCAATTCCTCTTTGCAGCAGAGGAACTAGCAACCTGTGCAAGAAGGCGAGTGGCAAGTATCTTCAACTGCGGTGTATCTCTCCCATGATAGGTCCACCATCCAATAGGGTTCCCTTGAGCTAATATAGCTCTATCCAACCTCGCCTGTGGTTTGCTCAAGTTTGGGCCATTAAGATTAGCAAAGTCTAGAAATTGTGACCGAAGTATTGAAGCTTGCTCAGCTGGATAAATCTTTTCAATGGCCCGTGTGAACCCATCTAAAACCTCAGGATCATCACATGGAGGCACCCTACCATCCCTTGGTGCATACCATTTTGGATTTAGAGCAAAGGCAGCCATATGAAGCGGGGTGTTCATTGTATTCCACCTCCGCGTCACAATGGGCCTAATGTGTTGCTCATATAAATCCAAAGTGGGGTCCTTTACCAAAATAACTTGCCCGATCTTCCCAAGCATAGTGTCAAATGTCTCATATATCTCTCCAAGACTAGGAGAGTCTGTATCAGCATATCTAATGACATCTACAATGGGCGAGATAAAGGAGCAAATATATCTGCAAAATGCAAACAAAAAGTTCAAAATAATTAGTTGAAAAGTTATTTGACATGTTAGAAACATCAAAAGTTGGAACATTGGACAATAAAATTAAAATATTAAAATCAGAAATTTAATATGAAAATCAGCCATCTAATATGTCTCACCTCACATTGGCCCACCAATCATCATCGAGGATCTTTTGTTTGATGCTCTTTCCTTGAGTAGAACTTGCATTAGGCCATCTAGTCCACTCAACATTGACCATCATCAGTTGTAGAGGCTCATGCACCTCAAGCATCCTCTCCAATAGGATGAAGTATGTGGTATATCTACATTCATTAATTCAATGATTCATTAACAAATAAAAATTTAAAACAAAATCAGATTATGAATACAAATTGAAAGTGAAACAAAATGAAGTAAATGGCATACCTTGTATCAACAGGTTTGAGAAACTCCTTTGAAAATGTCCTGAAAAGAGCAAGTGAGGTGTGGTGGTTGCAAATGAACATTTGAATTTCTCTAGCTTCTGCCACCGTTTTCTTCACCCAATCCATCTTCCCTATGTCTTTCAATGCATTGTTCAATGCATGAACACATGGGGTCCAAAATATGTGCCTGTAAGTACCCTCCACCATCAACCCAGCCGATTTGCACACACGTGCTGAATCGGTGATCACCTGCACCACATTTGCAGCCCCAACCTCCTCTATGGCATCTCTCAAAATGGAAAATTGGAAGTCAACATCCTTACGTTTCCCTGAACAATCTACGGCTCTAAGAAAATAAGAACCAGCAGGGCATGTGACTATGACATTGATGAGTGGCCGACGTCTACAATCAGTCCACCCATCCATCACTATAGAGCACCCCGACCTCATCCATGTTTGCCTCATCTCCTCCATTAACACATTAACTTTGGAGTACTCTTTGTCTTGGAGGGTGGTTTGTAGCTTATGATCTCCAGGGGGTACAAATGAAGGACCAACAACGACTAAGTCTTTCACCATTTGTTTGAAATAAGAGGAACGGGCCACATGAAATGGAATGGCATGGGCAAAAAAGAATTTGGCAATGGAGGATTCACAGTTTTCTCGTGCTTGGTTTTGAAACATGGACTCAACTAAGGCTCCCTTATCACCACCAATCACCTTCCTCTTTCCTCTTAAGATAACACTACTACCAACCGTGGAAGGACTAGGAGTAGGAGTAGGCATAGACGATTGTGAACTTGGGAAAGAAGGAGACCTGGTTTGAACCCCACCATCACACTCCATTTGAATTGTTTGGCACTCTATAAATAGTGCATCTGTCAATGCAGGACACGTTCTAACTCCATGGCCCACCTCACCCAAAAATGAGACCTAACTCTAGTGTAGCTGCCCCTAAACTCCTTTTCACAAACATGGCACAACCAAACCCTACTCCCCCCTGAATTTTTTTGTCTTTCACCCATGGCTGTCACAAATTGAAGGAATGGTTTTTTTTTTTTTTTTTGGTGTTTTGCATAGTCCTTCATAGTTTTGGAATTGGTTGATGAATGATGGTGTTGGGTAGGGGTTATTTGCTCTCTAGTTTGCCTTCTAACTTGCATTTCAACTTCACTATCACTCCCACCTTCACTGTTGCTAATGTTTTTTGTTTTTAGAATGCAAGTGTTGACTGAAAATGAAAAAAATAAAAAAAATCAGACTATGCATACTTCATATTTTGCAAAAAAAATGAAAAAAAAAAATGGTGAAAGAAAATGCATACCTTTTTGATGGATTTGCACTCCCAACAACACTCTTTCAACCTCCTCTCCTCCTTCAAACAGCTGCTCCTTCTCCTTCAATGGCTGCAATTTTTTTTCTTCTCAATCCCTTGGCTCCCTACACAAACAAAATGAAAATAATGAACTTTTAGAGGCCTCCTTTCATTCATAAGAGAGTAAAACATGGTGGGGCCCACAAATGCCACATAGGCAGGGTGCTATTTTTAAATTTTTTGCTTTTTTTTTTTGTGTTTGGGCGCTTTAAAATGCGGGACGGCCGATCATTCCCCTGACTATCACTGCCCCTATTTTGGCTGAAGCTGCCCCTCTGCCCCTGACGCTTCCCACTTTTTTACAGCAGGACGGTCCCCCTCGTCTCTCTCATCCCCCTCGTGCCCGGATGGGGATTTTTTTGGGGCTGTCCCCTGCACCCTCACACTAATCAATTCACCCCACCGAGATTCTAATCGCTGAAGACAAAAATGACAAAAACCACCAAGTCCAAGCAAATTTGCAGGTGAATCTTGCCATTTAACTCACAGAAAAACCATGAGCTTTTTAATGACTCAGCATTCTAGTTGCTTGCATGTTACCCACCTTATGAATTTACTTGCAAGTTTGGCAAGAAATCACCAAGATTGCAAACTATGGAACAAACAGATATTAATTCTACATACAGAAAATCCAAGCCAAATTATTCAAAATAAATAAAGAAATTGATTCATACTAGTGACCAAAGTAGGTCAATGGAGCTCAAAAGTACATTCAGTTAAGAGTCGAGGAAAACTGTTCAGTACTTTGCCCAAGTCTGTGTTCTAAAACTTACAACAAATATTTGAGAGTATTGGCCTTGGAATCTTGCTTTAGTTTTATATACATCTAAGGTGGTTCAGCAGTGTCTATAGTTAACAACTTTCTTTTAGGTATCTTATATATGGTATCAACTCTTTACCACTAGGGATAAGTGCATGCCTAATGAGCATTACAGCCGTTGATTATTACAATTATAAAATGATTCTAGAACATATAAAACAATATTGCCTTAATTTTATTAAAATAATAGTGCAGAATATTTTTATTATTATTAGAAAACTATGCATAGAAAATTATCTATCTTAATGAAAAATAATTAATAAACAAAAAGAACATTAGATACCTTGCAGCAAAGCATTCAATGAGAAGAAGACCACTGTGACAACAGGGCCATAAAGAGTCTGCCCAAGAATCATTTTCTTAACCGTGCTTATAATATCCGTCTTTGGAAGAACTCTTGACATGAAGTTGAACCATAAATGCAATGTGGGGCCTGACAGGAGTAGTCCATATCCAGCCATTCGCATGGTCCTTTGGACATCAATTTCCAGTTTGTCTGAAACATGAAAAGCATCTGATGCAGCAAAAGCAATGACCTGATGAAACCCCATACATACCAAAAGATTTGGCAAACAAGAATTAATAAATAAATAGAATTCTCCAAATATTATAGTCTACTGCAAACAATGTAAATTCTTAAAATATCATATGTAATATATGTAATACTGTAAAAAAATTAAAGTATATTGAGAACAACAACAAGCAAATACAATCAAACAATTCAAAAAAAAGTCGAGATATATCTTCAATTTAAAACATGAACCTAGAGCTAAAAGGAAAGTCACAAATCAACGTACCAACTAATTTTCCAGAATGCCATACCAACTTAATGTCTGTTAATAATTTCCTTCCAAGGATTATAATAGTTTTCCTCAAAACTTTAGAAGGTAGAAAATATTCAAGATGTGAAAGTAGAATTTAGGTTAGGTGAAATATTTAATATTTTATTCTGCTGTAAATTAGGCCCCTTATTGGACAGGTGCAATACTTGGAAGAATCTCTGAATTTCCTTGGATGAACCAACTTGCCACTTGGAAATAAAGGAACTTGTTGGCAATAAAGGAACTAAAAAATCACTTCCATTAGCTATAAAGGATCTAAGAGTCCGCTAATATTGGTCAAAAAAATTCTCTTATGGTGGAAGAAGAATATGAAGCTACTCCAATTAGAAAGACTACTAAGAAGGGGATAAGTGCTCCCCTTGATCTTCCCAAGGAATTTGTCAAGAAAAATGATCAACAATCAGCGCTAGAAAAAAATTAGAGCCAAGGGGGTTAATAAGATTCTCGAACCCTCTCATATGTTGCCAAAAATAGACAAAGTTGTGGAGATTGAAAATGTGGAAAGATCCAAATTTTAAATCCAAAAAGACAACAATTGTTTTTTAGAACATGATAACCCTAATTTTTTAGATGTAATGGAGATTGGTGATAAATCTCCAAGAGAAGAAAATTAAAAAAGAAAGCCATCTGATCAAGAGGTCGAAGGAAAAAAAAAGTAGTAAGAAAGATAAAGAAGAAAAGATGCCTAAATGTTTTGATAGGCTTTACCAAAATTAGAAGCCAAGAGCTTCTCCTTCTCCTTTTAAATAAGTATGTATTGTGTAAGCTGGAATGTCAGGGCTCTAGAATCCCTGGACAAAAACCACATTGTTTGGTCCTTCTATAATGGGAAACCTGTTAGATTTTTTGTGTCTTCAAGAAACAAAGGCTATTGGCTTAGAGCTTAAGCATATTTTAAAGTTTGTCTGGAGGAACTTTGTTTTCTTTCTCAACCAAGCATGACAAAGGAAAGGGTGGGGCAGCCATCCTTGTAAATGATTCTTAGGCTCCTTTGGTGTTGGGGAATGTGGTTTCTTCTTGCAATAGAATTGTGTGGATCATTCTAAACAAAGAGGGGACTGAATTTGGCATTTGCTCTATCTATGCTTCAAATGACTACAAAGAAAGATGCTTAATGTGGAACTGGATGGCATAGTTTCTCCCTATTGACAGGAGATTCTGACATGGTGGAGAATAAAGAGGACAAACTTGGTGTTGAAGAGGCTCTTTGGAAAGGCAATGAGCTCTACTTCTATTCTAAAATGAAAAGAAATCATAATATCAGGGATCTTCTTGTGAACCAAAAAAACAATAGGCGAAAAATTTGGTTTACATGGAGCAACAATCAAGGTTTGGGTAAGAGAGTTTGCTCTAGGCTGGACAAATTTTATGCCAATAAAGATTTTTTTGAGCTTAAGGAGAAAGTGGACGAATACCCGATTCAAGTTAACCCCTTGACGATGTCTGATCATCCTCCTATTCAGACATGGATTACTATCAAAGGTAGTAGTCATGTTAAAAATTGTAGAAAGAGTCAGTTATTCAAACTATAAACTTCCTTGCTAAATAATAAGGATAGTATGGTAACCATCTATAGAGTGAGATTGATCAACAAGCATCTGTTACGTGGTTTTGCTATTGTTAGATGAGAAAAGATGATTCTTGCTTGTAAAGAAATATAGAAAATTGTGGGCAAGAAAAAGGCTTTGGAGAGGAGAAAAAAAGAAAACAGACTTGAAGAGAAGTTGTTAGATATGGAATATAAGATGCAACAATATAATAATGTCAAAAATATCTTTAATTAGTTGTTAGGGACCAAACACTAGTTAAGGTGTCTGCAAAACTACAAAAATCAAGGGGCTAAGGTTAAAGCCAAGCTCAGTTGGCTCAAGGAAGGTGACAAAGGAACCAAATACTTTTTCAACATTTTAAAAGCGAAGCATAATAGAGAAAAAATTGGCCTTGTCTTGGTGGGGGAAGCCCTGAGCTATTACCTCAAGGAGATTGGGGAAGCTTTTCAAAACTTTTATAAGAATTTGTTATCCACAGAAGATGACAGTAAAAGTTTTGCTTCCAAGACTTTTTGCAAAAAAATTATCCCTAAAAAGTTGGAGGAGAGTGACATAGATGAAATTACTAGAAATATTTCTAAGGAATAAATTGTTAAAGCTATTCATTATTTTAAACCTAGAAAGTCTCCTAGTCCAGATGGCATTCCTATTGAATATTATAAGAAAAACAATGATTAGATTGCTGATGAACTTTTGGAGGTTTACAAAGAAGCGCTTGAGAAGGGTTCTTTAGGTTCTCGTATAAAAAAGGGGTAATCAAGTTGTTACCTAAAGATGGGAATTAGACTAAGAGTAAAAACAAGAGACCAATCACTCTTTTGAACTCCTTTTATAAGACTCTTGTAAAACTGTTAGCTCCAAGGTTGACAAACATTTTGAGGAAATTTATTTCAACCAATCAAACAAGTTTTATCAAGGGCAAATATATTCTAGAAAATTTGATTACTAGTTGGGAATGTATGAAACGGGCAAAACATTCTAGCCAAAATGCAAGCATGGTGTTGTTGGACTTTGAGAAGGCCTATGACAAAATTGAATTGGGTTTTGTGCATACTGTCTTGGAAGCCTTTGGTTTTCCTATAGTTTTTTGTGACTATGTCAAGGTGCTTTTTCGTGATGCCTCCACTCAAATTGATATCAATGTTTCTCTTACTAATTCCTTTTTGCTTCAGAGGTCAATTAGACAAGGTTGCCCCTTGGCTCCAACTTTATTTGTCATTGTTGTGAATGCATTGCAATATATTTTGAGAACTAGAGAGCTCTCTCGTTCTATTAAGGGTATTAAGTTACCCAATGACTCTAAGCTTTTGAGTAGAAAATTTTAAAAACATTCTATTCAGACTCAATGTTTATTGTGAAGCTTCTAGTGCTAAAATAGAGGATCATAAGTTTATCATCTTAGGGTGGAATGACAAACCCCCTAAATGGTTGGTTAGGTCTAACTGGCAATGGGGAGGTCCTGATAAAATAGTCAAATAGCTTGGAATTCCTTTTTCAATTGAGCCATCATTAAAAGAAATGTGGGAGCAGATGTTCAGAAAAATTGAGAACAAGAACATTAAATGGCAAACTCATCTGCTCTCCTTGGTTGGTCGGCTGCAAGTCTGTCAAAAAGTTTTAACATCTTATAGTATTTATTATGCTTCTCCTTTGTTGCTTAGAAGTTATCAAATTGAAAGAATTCAAAAGTTGATAAGATATTTTTAATCGTCTGATGGATATTAAAATATTAAACGTAATATTAATGGTCATCTTAGCTTTAGTTAGTTGTCTGTTTACCTTTAGTTAACTTAGTTGTTTTTTAGTAACTTCTATTTATGCTTTAGTTGTTTTAGCATCTTTCTGATTTTTGTTTTAGTTCGCTTCAGTTAACAATTGTTTCTTTTTAGAAACATCGTCTTGCAATTTTCTTTATAAGGAGTTTTTGCCTCCTTTTGTAATCAAGTAATTATGACTATCAATTATCTTTTCATGGTATCAGAGCTCAAACTCGAACCTATGGGAGTAAATGGTGACTCCCCAACACCCCCAAGAACAGTTGCTAGACCAAAACCACTTCCACAAGAGAGAGAATGGCAAGAAAGCTTGCTTCACCAATGCAAGATTGAATAATGGTTGAATATGCTTAAGCTTGAATGCAAATGTACATGAGATTCCTTGCTTATAAAGGCAAGGTAGAGATGTAGGATTAGACAAGATCATGACAAGTGTTTTAATCCTATTAAATGAGACAACTAACAAACTAACTACCTAGGAATCAAGCATTACTAGCTAGATAATATAAGTTCTAGAAAAGCCAACTAAGACTTCTAGAAAGAATCTTATATCCTAAGTAAACTAACATATGAATATGTCTCATAATTACCTAGTGAATGAATTAGCTAGGTACAAAACAATTATTCACACCAACACCCCCCCTTAAGTGCAACTTAGGGAGAAGATTATTATGCAAACTATGCAAAGACTGTGACTATGGATACCGGCTACTAGGCCATGTTAGGTACCCATTTACAAATGCAAATGAAATCAATCAATCTCTCACAAACGGAGAAAAGGAGAAAACCCTGTGGAACAAAACTCCTCTCCAAAAAGAGAAAAACAAAACAAAAAAAAACAACATGATGTATGGAGGACTCAATGATACCCCCCAAGGACTACATCCATCATGTATATATAATCAATGACCCCCCCAGAAGAGGGAAAAAGAGAGATAAGATATCCCCCTCACAATGCATGATCACCTGCAAACATGGTTAATATCTGAAGACAAAACATAATCCAATGGCTACAAACAATGTTTCTCCCCTTGGGAAGAAGATACACCAAGTACAACTGCAGGAATGCTTCCCATTCTAGATAGGAATTAGAAGGAATCCATATGTATGTAGATTTTGTCTCTGAAATCTGCACATGTGTTGCCAAGTTCTATCCAATCAAGTACAAGCCCAATCACAACAAATTGTGACAAACCAAGAACCAATGGAAATTGATCTTGAACAAACTCCAAAGGAAAACATGAAGTGATAATAGCGGATCCATGACTATCATCAAATAGGAGAGATAAACCCTCAAATTGGTCCTCCAAATCTGAAATGTGAGACTCCACAAACAAAGAAGCAATGTCTGTCAAATAGGAATCCCAATCAAGAAGACTATCAGATACCTGTTGCAATGAATCACTAGAAGTACTCAATGAATCATCAACAAAAAATGGAGATGTCATCTCAACTGGAGAAGTAGGAGTTGCAGGAGAAGACTCTAGATCATCAAGACACTCAAGTTCTGCATCATATTCAAACTCCTCTAAGGTGTCATCATCATAGGGTATGTTGTCAACATCATCAAGTGGAATGAGGGAATCTGAAGCAGGATCATCTGGGAATGGAGGCTTGTGTGGATCTCCAAAAATCTCCCAAACTTTGGTCCAAGTTGTGCGTAGGCATGAGATGTCGGAGAAGATCTTATGATAGCTTTCTCTAAGGATGTTTGCACTAAAACTAGAACCAATCAATCTAATGATAAGATCATTCTTATTACCCCAAACTGATTTCCCATATGTTGTTTTTGGTTCAGGAATGAGTCCATAAAGATGTGGCAAAATTTTGAGCCACTTACAATGTGTTATTATGCCTTTTTTCCATGACTCATAATTATCCCTAGTCAGAACTATTATAGAAGGATGAGTTGAATAACCCATGATTACAACGATAATACACTTCTCAAATAATACAATATGAGATCAACATATACAATACAGCTGAAATGAAGTACAATGATCAAAACAACACTTTCCCAACTGCCAAAATATCCAAGTACCCTTCAGTAAACCCACTAAGAAAAATTTGAAATCACAAAATACCTAGGGCAGAAACTGGAAAAAGTGCATGAATGGTTGGATAGAACTCCTCAATACCTTTCCAACGCCGCAAGAATCATGAAAATCGGAGATCATGGCAAAGAGTTATGAGCTTAGGAGCCAAAAATGATGATCTGACTTCAATCAACAAAAACAGGCACCAAACTACAAAATTTCTGAAAAATAATTGCACCACTGGAAACTTGAGATTAATAGCTTTCTGGAGATATTTCGTTTCAAAAAATTTGCCTCTGTATGTGAAAGTTATGCCAAAATGAAAAAAACGGTTGTTTTAAGCACTTAGGGGGCAAAACATAATACCTTAAGGCTAAGTAGGGGCAAAAAACGGCTCCAATATAATATGGTCAGCTTTTAAACTTTATAGAGTTTTACTACAAAAGAAAATGACCGATATAAATGGCCTTTGAATATTATAGGTCGGCCTTTTTTAACAAAAGTTTTATAAACAAAAACTTTATAAAATGCCAAAACTAATGGCAAGTTGACTTATCGTAGGTGGTCGGCGGTCTTAATAAAGGATTTTTTAAAGAAACTTTCAACAAGCCGACAATGTTAAATATTGACAGTCGGCGACCAAAGATTTAAATCACTGTTTACAAACAAAATTTTTATATATGAAAAAACAACGTGATTAAAATTATTTCGTACAGGATGTGACCGTCAATCTAAAGGAAAACTGTTGGGACTTCTTTTTATTAATAAAATCTATCGACTATGAACTTGCGACTGATGGATGTGATGGCCCGATTTGACCTATACAGTGCTAAAGCATAGACTATGCACCAAGGAATATGTCGATCCAAATATTTTGCCACAATTTTTTTGCAAAATATATCCCTGAAACTATACAAAAATTTGCTCAAAAATAATAAAATTATGCCTGATAATTTTTATAAAACTGCAAAAAATATTTTTTCAACAATTTTTTTCTGCAAATAAAATATTTCGACCTAGGGGGCCGTATGGTTTGCCCAGGAAAAAAAATTGCCTCAGAAACAAATTTTACCGAAAATGGACGAATTTACAGTCAAAATTCATCTACGCAGCCTTGTGAGCGCAATGGCATTGCCAATTTGGGCCCAAAGTGTTCCGAAAATTTAGTGACCCCCTGAATCAGCTACTCTTCGCACTTTTCCAAACCCTTTATAGATTAGCCAAAACATAACCAAATTTGACGAAACGAAAGGAAAACCTAACTTTCTTTGACGCCTTGAATTCAACCATGGGGTCTTTGAAACCCCAAAATGTACCTAACAAAATCTTCAAGCCAACATGAAACCCTCAATTCTAGAAAGGAATCTGCAACACTGGAGCTCTAATACCATGTGGGAGTAAATGGTGACTCCCCAACACCCCCATGAACAGCTTGCTAAACCAAAACCACTTCCACAAGAGAGAGAATGGCAAGAAATCTTGCTTCAACAATGCAAGATTGAATAATGGTTGAATATGCTTCAATAAGCTTGAATGCAAATGTACATAAGATGCCTTGCTTATAAAGGCAAGGTAGAGATGTAGGATTAGACAAGATCATGACAAGTGTCTTAATCCTATTACATGAAACAACTAACAAACTAACTACCTAGGAATCAAGCATTACTAGCTAGATAAGATAAGTTCTAGAAAAGCAAACTAAGACTTCTAGAAAGAATCTTATATCCTAAGTAAACTTAACATGTGAATGTCTCCTAATTACCTAGTGAATGAATTAGCTAAGTACAAGTCAATTATTCAAACCAACAGAACCTGATTCATTTTATAAATATTTTAGATATTTTTTTCATCGATTTTTTTTAAATAAAAAATTGAAGAAATTTCTAATATTTTTGAAAATTTTTTTAGTGAAATTTTTTTGAAGTTGCAGAAATTTTTGAGGGTTTTAAGCTCTGAAGTTTTTAAAGATTTTGGGTTGTCAGACAGTTTGTGCTTGCACCAATTTGCTTAAAGGGCATTTTTTAGATTTCCATCGGGCATCTTCATCAAGAGCCGTAAGCCGCATTTGCAAAAAATCATGTTTTCATGTATACCAAGGGTTGTTTTTGAACCAATTTTTTGCTGTGGTTTTCGGGCTGACAACAAAAATTTAAAAGGAGTTTTGAATTTTTTCAAAAAAATTTACTAAGGTTGTTTTTTGAATGAGATTTTTCCTATCTAAAAGCCGCAAGTTGTTAAGTTAGGCTTGCACCAGCTTTTTCGGCTAATTTTTTTCAACAAAAATCATGCACCTGAAGATTTTAAAGAGTTTTTGAAAAAAATTCTATAAAAATTTTGCAATTCAGAAGTTTTTTGAGGATTTTTTCTAAAAAAATCTTACTTTTTCAAAGTTTTTGAAGGTTTTTCTGAAAAATCTTACAGTTCATGAGTTATGCCAACTGATTGTCTAGTGTTTTGCTAGCTGATCACAATGTTACCTCATTTTTTGTGCTTTGGAAAACGGAAGGAATGGCATCTTTGTCCAATGTTATGTTGGAAAATATGCAGAGGTTCAATGGAAAGAGTTATACTACCTAGAAGCAAAGGAAGCTCACAGTTTTTGAGTGCCAGTGTCTTGATTTGATTGTTCTGCGAGAAAGGATCAGTAATCGCGAAGCAGTTATGCTTCTCCAATTATCAATCACCGATGATATGTTTCCAGAAGAATTTGGGTAGACTAAGTTTAAGTTTGTACGATGACCATTAAGGGAGGGTATTAAAATATTAAATGTAATATTAATGGTCATCTTAGCTTTAGTTAGTTGTCTATTTACCTTTAATTAACTTAGTTGTTTTTAGTAACTTCTATTTACACTTTAGTTGTTTTAGCATCTTTCTAATTTTTGTTTTAGTTCGCTTCAGTTAATGATTGTTTATTTTTAGAAACATCATCTTGTAATTTTCTTTATAAGGAGCTTTCACCTCCTTTTGTAATCAAATAATTATGAATATGAATTATCTTTTCAATGTAAAAGGTAGCAAAAAGAGGCATGCTATCAGTTGTTCTTGGTGTTGTTTCCCTAAGCATTTGGAGGGATTAGATCTAAAAGACTTTAAGATCTAGGGTATTGCATTGACGGTGAAAGGGATTCTAAATCCTTTGATGGGGAAGAGCCTCGGAAAATCTTGGTAAGGAATAATATCGCTTTGTCTAAACCTAAGGGGTAGAGTTGGAATGTTTTGCACCCTCGTGATCTGCTCTTTAGTAAAGTTGTTATTTGTCCACTTGGCTCCAATGTCGTTGGCAATATATGGAGGCCTTGGGAAAGTGTGAAACACTTGCTTAAGAATAAGAAATCTTTCTCCAGGACTACTAATGTTTTTGCTGCATATAGATCTATATGGTGCAATCTACATTGGAATAAACCTTTGGAGTTGACTCAAGGTTGTTCTACAAAATATTGAGCTTCAAAAAGAATTGATAACTTTGGTAGCCTTATAAACAAAGGAAGAATTAATGACAACGGTTACAAAGAGAATTTGACATTCCCAATATGCAGAGAACACTTTCAGTTTTGAAGAAAGCTTTTTATAATACTAAGTTTCTTGCTGTCCTAAACTTTAAAACTAAAATTCTTGGCAATATTCAATGGATGGATGATACTGTGTTGGAAAAAATGACCTCCAAAAAGATGTATGGTATGCTGGTGAGCACAAGAGAAATATCATGCAAAATCAGAGATAACTGGAACTTTAGGATGTCTGACAAAGAGATGTCTTTTGTTCTTTACTTTATGTGGTCTTCTATTTGTGAGCCAAAAAAAATATGTTCTAGGTGGATGCTAATTTTAAATAAGATTGTTGTTTTTAAGAGTGTCCATAATTCTTGTTTCCACGTCAATTCTTGCAATCTTTGTAATAAATATGAGTCTTTGAACACCTATTCATAGAGTGCCCTTTAGCTTTTAAACTGTGGTCTATTTTTTGTGCAATTGTTTAAGTTGGGATGACAGGGAATGGTTTAATTGGGCTGAAATTCTATTTGGATGTGTCTAAATCTTTTCTGTTAAGCTTAATAAATTTTGGTTTGTCTTAACTAGTGAAGTTTTGTGACATGTCTAGAACCCAAGAAATGATGAGTTATTCCAAGGTAAAATAAGGTATATTATTGATTCTCATCGTGAACTCACTTTTTAACATCATTATGCAAGTTTCAATGGTTCTGGAGATTACAAAGAGCAGGTTTATGATCCTTTGTAAAGAGGGTATCACATTGGTATACAAGAAAGAAATTGTCAGTGTGCACTTCTAGCCCTGAGGCAAAGACAAGTTAGATGATAATGAGCTACAACTATTTAAGAAGTACATGGAGAAAAACAATGTTTCTAAACTTAAAACAGAAAAAGAAATGGAAATGAGAAGAAATTCCAAGAGAGTTGTAAACTTTGAACCCATTGTCAAAGATTTGAATTCTAAAGATGGAAGTTGATCCACTAATTGGTACCTTTGAGATAGACTATTATGAAAACGAAAATAATTAAAAATTTTGTTAGGAATAGCTTATAATGCTTCTACTATTAACCATTTAGTCTTTTTGAAAGTATAGTAATGTATAAGAATCACACGTTAATATTCTAGGTCTGCTAGTTTTGTTGCTAACTCTGTGACTGTTTAAGTTTGCATTCTATTCTAGTATGTTATCTTTCATGGTGTTTTCTCAAAATGAAACTGGTTGGTGGTCTGGTGTATACACCATACATTGTACCTACTTCTTTGGTTTTTTTGGTATAAAATTGCTAATATAAAAAAATTACCTTTCTTTTTTTATGTTGCTAAACTTAATCCAAATTTTATCTTTGTCAAACTCAAACACAAACACAAACCTTATGACATAGGTATGGATAACATAGTGAACATGGAAGAGTTTGATGCCATAAACCCAGGTTACATCCTGCAAGCTCTTGGGCACCCTAGTAATGGCCATAGGTAGACTTTAAGGTAGGTTTCCAAACTCATTGCAA
>VDFB02375139.1:0-18269 GCA_007258455.2 Sequoia sempervirens
AATCAAATAAATAAGAAGCTATTTTCCCTTTGTATATTAAAGAATCATAATTGCTTATAAGGTTCAATAATTGCTGCAAGCATCATTATTAGATAATTGTAAATGATACCCATTTATATCTATACATGGTGTTTGTCCACCACCTATGATGCATATATGAATCACAATTATTAACACATCATTAATTTCTCAATATATTTATTCATCAAAATTATTTAAATATATTCATAAATCATTATATATTTAAATATATTTATAAACATTATGTATAAAACATTATTTAATTACCTATGGTTCCCTATCATTATTTTGTAATAACGACAAAAGATATTATAAACATCATAATGCATCAACATTATCTACAACATCACTCTCTACCTTTTCATAATAAATAATACATACTAGAGGACTGCAGACTATTATTCCCTCACTGATCTGTAGTCTTTTCCCTTATTTATAGCCAATGATCTGCATACTTTCTTCATTTTAGCCAGCAATCTATACTTGAGTCTCCCAGTCTTCTATTTTGTATTTTGATCAGAATTTGCTTATTCATCTATTTGTCATAAAATCTGGTTGTATTATATATATTTTGTCCCAATGAAACTTATTCTTCTTTACTATTATATATTTATTTCTGCCCTTATAAACATATTATTTATTTATTTATTTGATTCCCCATCCTTCGCTTCCTCCTTGCTTCTCTCCATTTTATATCCTCATAGTGGAGTGGCATAGTCTTTGGGAAGAGTCATGTCTTTCCCAAAACTAACTGTTGCACCCCTTGATTAATTCCAATCATTTGTTGCTTGGGTATTATTAATTTCCAAAGGAAGACTTAATCGATGCCTTTGTATTTCTTCATATCCCACGATTTCATTGGAATATATTGGTATTGCCTTTAATAAATTATTTTTAGCTTTTAAACTTATTTCTAATTAGCGACTTTTCATAGTCACTATGGTTTATACTCACATATTAAATGTTTATTTTGATATTAGTTTATTATATTATAATAATATCAATTTTTTAATATCTATTTTGTACTAATAATATTTATATTTATATTTGGTTTTTAATATTATCAATAATAACAATATATTTAATTGTAATAATATAATTATTATTTATCAATAATAAGTTGTAATATATTTAATAATAATATATTTGTATATTATTAGATGATATTTAGGTTGTCAATATTAGGATTCTAATATTTAAATGGCAATTACTTATATTTATATTTTGATATTTATTTGGTTCTATTATTTGTATTTCAATATCTTAGATTTAGCTTTACAATTTCAGGGACATGAAAATTGTCAACAACATCATAATAGCATATTAAAGGAAAGATAGTGACATTCTACAACCAAGTTTTATTAAACATAACCATGGATGATGATAATAAACTAGAACATTAATTGGAAACTTCCTTTTTAATTTTAATTATACATAATAAGGGATGATGGTATTCAATTATAATGTGTCTAGGAGACTTTGAAGCTAGTATATTTATTTTCCAATGTATAGCTATGCATTAACTTGTAATGAATCTACAAAGGTCAGTATTTAATATGAAAGTTTTAAGCTACAATTAATCAATAAAAATTCTAAATTTTGAACCACTAAACAATGTTACAAGCGTAACATCTTAATATAAAAGTTGATTGTATTCTTAACTACTTTTGATTAAAATTAACAATTCAAAACAACTATATAGTGTTTTTGATATATTAAGCTGCATTTATAGGGCACAATACCTTTTACACTTCAAGCCCAAAGGGCCAAAAAAGATCAAGTCCAAAACATCAAAATAGAAAGCACCAAAAAACAAGATACAAAAACAACAGACCAACAACCGACATACAATGACCCAAACAAAACAGAACATAGAAGCAACATACTAACTTGCTATACCCTCCCATTTCTGTATGAGGAGGTTTATAACATCCTCCCCAACCCAGTTGGGGCCCTCCTCCATAGTCTTCTTGTCCACTTCTTCCTAGAGAACAAGAGAAAGGGTACCACCAGAACGATGGATCACTTTGATGGTGAACTGGGTCAACCCAGTGAATTTCCTTTCAAGTTTATCCATCCGCTCCACCAGCTTGCTATAATCATCCTCCTTGTCCACAGTCTTTGCATTATCTTCCTCCATAGTCCTAGGGTCTAAGGAATGGGTTGTTGAATCTTCCTGGAGCATCTTGTTGAAGTCAGAAAAATGACTAGGTCCTTCCACAAATTCCTCCTCCTCCATATCCTCCCCCTTCCTCTTGCTTTTGATGTCAGACTACTCCTCGTCATTAGAGATATCACACCTACACTTTCTTACTATTTTTTGCTAGTCTATGGGATCTCTTGATGCTGGTATTCTCCACCCTCGTATCCGCAGTAGCAACCACAATGGTATCCCCCTTAGATTCTTTACCCACATTGTTCTTCCCTTCGTTGTCTGTGGTCGGTAGCCCCACTTGGCATTTACCCTCTTCCTTAACATTTTTCCTTGTTGTAGGTTTGCTATCCATCTTGCAGGGAGAAATTTTGAGCTCGCAAAGCCCGATCGCCACTTTTGACTGAGCAGTCCTCACACAACCCTTCTTTTTCTTGGTAGGAGGTTTAGGCTTAGGGGTTTCAGTGTTCACTGGAGGGGTTTTCCTTTTGGAGCCCTTAGATTCGATTGAGGGAGGATTTGCAATGGGTTGGTCAGGGGGTTCAAGCTCCTCAATACAAATAACAGATTTAGGTTTGGGCGGACAAAGAGCTAGATGGAAATGATAAAGCCTTAGGAGGAGGCACTGGTGGAGCAACATGGGGTGTTTCATTAGGGTTTTGGGCAGTAGTTTTGAAACACTTCTCAACAAAATTCTCCAAATTAGTAAGCAAGAAAAATGGAAAACTCAATAGTATTTTATGATGAAGATGATTGAGAAGAGGTAGATGGTAATAGTAAAACACTCTATGCCTACCTTCTAAGGTCACATAATTCATAATAGCTAGAAAAACATGGTCCCAAGGACGAGGGAGCACATCCCTTTCGAAACCCAATTGAGCCATGACCAGTTTTTCATTTTCTTTGAAGAAAGCGTTGAGGCTTTCATTATCCTGGGTCTTGGTGTGTTTAGTGTACTTCTTCCCACTGCATGAAATCCCAGCCACCTAAGCTATGACATCCTCATTGAACTTGAAAGAGATACCCCCATCACAACCCTCCTATCTTTCCAAGAGCTCACAAATTGAGCCGACATCCTCACATCATGTCCCACTAAGCACTCCATCAATGGTGCCAACCCACCTTTGACGCAAATATGCCAAACCAGGGGACCCTTTTAGAATTCCTCACAGTTATCTGGCTCTGTCCTCACCCTGCCACCACCCAGATTGCCACACTTCACTTTGAGATACCAATAATCCTACAAGAGTAAAAAATTAAAATGTATGTCAATGTGAAAGGTCACCCATAAACCGTAGTTTTTAAACCACCCAAGATGGTGTCGAGTAATTAAGGCAATTTGTAGGTTACACACACTAAATGTTATTTCCAAAGAGGAAATCTCTACGGGCCCCTAATTGAAAATATTAAGACACCAAAGGTTTAGGTTGCGAAAAATGATGACATTGATGGGTTACCCTTCAAATTGCATTTGCACAAGTACCAATGCCAAATGGCCATGGAGCCAAATATAGAAATCCCAAAGTATCTATCCTTTAATCTATGAATTTTTTTAGAAATGTCGAGATGAATTAGAATGATCTCCACATGACAAGAAGTCACATCAAAGTGAGATTCCCAATGGAATGGGAATTTGAAATTAAAATTCTGTATAGATATGTTGAGGTTATGATAAGTCTGCTTATTTAAATTGCACATGGCTCAACCAATCTTAACCATTAACCCGAGGTACTTCCCATCACCTCTCATAATTAGCTTCATAGCCACCTTCTTCACCCAATTTTTCAAAAATCGCCACATATTTAACACCTCATCATCCTTCTTCATCCACATCACCCAAAGTACAATTATGTGGATGACCCATAAAGCCATAAAAGAAGCATAACTAGTTATCATCATGGGTAACAATGGTGCCTTGATCCTTAAGGATGATACCTTGTATCTTTGGCGGTAAGCTCCCAATACTCCTCCAACACTTGGAAATTCTCCAAGAGGAGCCAAGATTAGCCAGAGCATCAACTTGGTTTCCCTCTCGAAAGATGTGAGATAAGAACTTCATATCAAGCTTCGAAACTAGATGATTAATGTGTAATAGGATATCTTTGGTATTCCATCCTAATAACCTACCTAGTTTGATTGAATCAATCACTGACATAGAATCCCCTTCTATATGTACTTTCTTTATCCCTAGAGTAACAACTAATTGGACGCCCTTTAGTAGTTCCCTAGCTTCTACAGTCATGGAGGTCTGAATTCCAATGCCCCCTGAGTAACCAGCCACAAAGTTAGCCCTGTAATCCTTGATGAAACCCTCGATGCTAGCCCTACCAGGGTTCCCCTTGGCCACTCCATCAAAATTGAGTTTGTACCATCCCAAATCTGGGGGTTTCTAAATTGTGTCTTGTCTAGCCTGTGTCTTAGAGTTATCAAAGGAGTTGATCTCCAAATTCCTATTCCAGGCTTTAGCCATCTTGATCTCCCACTCTATAGGAGATTTTTACAGGTTTTTCCCAATGTAAATCAAAAAAAATTCAAAATTAAGCCTTAGTCCAATGTTAAAAACCTCCTTAGGACTCATCTCAATATTCCTAAATATCCAATTATTTCTCTCTTTCCACAAGCACCAATAGATGATGGGGGGGACTTGGTTCCAAATCTCTCTAGGGATAGGATGTTGGAAGGGACCATACCAACCCATAATGAAGGATTTGATGTCCCTACAAATATTCCAGTGGGTCCCCAACTTTTCAAAAGCCAAATCCTAGACTCCAGTAGCAAACAGACAATGCAGTAATAAATGATCAATAGACTCTTCATTACTTTTATAACAAACACCTATTTGGGATTTGAAATCCCCTTTTGCTCAGGTTATCTTGAGTTAGGATCCTATTATGATAGGTCATCCACCAAAAGAAATTGATTTTAGGAATCATGTGTCGATTCCAAACTTGTCTCCAAGGTCCACTATGATCACCCTAGATCGACAAAATATTGTAAGTTGTTCTGATAGAAAGATTGCCCAGCCGATCTTTGAACCAGTAAAACTCATCCTCAAAGTTGGATAGAGGTAGTTTAGTCAGGGAGAGAAAATATTGCAATGACTTGGAAAGTAACAACAACTCAAGGGACAGGGGGCAACAAAGAAAAAATTATTTCCAACGCCTAGCACCCGACTGACCATGAAAGTAGTTGCTCACATACATACCAAAGAAAAGTTGCGTAGGTCTCATAAGGTTCCTGAATCTAGAGTGCAATAAGGGGGAATCAAGCAGCCAAGGGTCCTCCCAAAATCTGATGTAACTACCATTCCCAAGTTTCCATTTCATCTCAGACATGAGCAACCCCTTCACTTTGTAAATGTTATTCCAAGCCAGTGAACCAGTAGGGTGATCATTTGATAGAAATTTAATCATAGGTCTGTTGTAAAGATACTTAGCATTCATGATCTTACACCAGTCCTTTTTATTCCTTTATTGGTCCCATCCAACCTTAGCAAGTAAGGATTTTTTGGTACTTTGGACATTTATGATCCCAAGCCTGCCATAGGATTTAGGTAAACAAAATTTGTCCCAGCTGACCAAAGAAAACTTCTTCTTCTCCTCGATCCTGGACCATAAGAAGTTCCTTTGCATTTTTTCAATCTTCTCAGTTATATATCTGGGAATTTTAAAGATAGAAAGGAAGTAGATAGGGATCCCTTATAGGACAGTAGTTAGGAGTTGCAGCTTGCTAGCATGGTTGAGGATGGAGCCTTTCCACCCCGCCAAATTCCTTTGAATCCTTTCTAAAACCATGTTCCAAAAGGTAGGAGTGACTTCTTTGACTGTAAGGGGTAGCCCTAGATAAACCAAAGGGAGAGATCCATTCACACATCCTAGGACAACAATCACCTGAGCCTAGAGGGAAAGAATGTTGTTGAAGAAATAAGTCATGCTTTTATTGTAGTTTATACACTGGCCAGAGCAAGCAACATAATTTATAAGGAAAATTTTCTATTTCTTGGCTTCAATCACAGAAGCCTTCCCAAAAAGGATGGTGTCATCAACAAATTGTTGAATAACAACTGGTTCTAATGAAGTTGCAAGTTTAACCGCCCTTACGGAGCCCTCTAACAATAGTTTGGTTATGTTCCTACTCAGAACATCCACAACCATGATAAACAAATAGGGGGAGAGAGGGTCACTCTTTCTAATGCCCCTCCCAGCATTGAAGAAGCCAAAGGAGACCCCATTAACCAAGACAAAATATTTCACAGTGGTAATGCATTCCATCAAGAGGTTAATCACTTTCCAATTGAAGCCAAACTTTGAAAGGACTTTGGGAATAAAGTCCCATAGCACCTTGCCATACACTTTTGAGATATCGAGCTTGAAGGCCATACTGGAATTGTTGCATCTATCCATGGAATGTAAAATTTTATGGGTGGTTATGGCAACGCCCAAGATATGATGACCCAAAACAAAGCCTTTTTGGGTAGGGCTTATCATTTTTTCTAATAGGGGTTTCAGACAGTTCACCAAAATTTTAGAGAAGATCTTATAAATGGTATTGTAGAGGTTAATGGGGTGGTAGTCCATCATAGACTTGGTTTATCAACTTTGGGAAATGTGGAAATAAAAGTGTGGTTCAACTATTTGAGGATATTACTAGATTTGAAGAAGTCCTTGGCTGCCATAACAAGGTCCCCCCCAAATAATATTTTGGAATATTTGAAAGAAAGCTAGGGGGAACCCATCCGGGCCTAGCACCTTATAGGAACCCATACTGAAAATAATCATCTGGACCTCCTCGAGAGTGACAACACTAAGTATGCTATTATTATCCTCTTGGGTTAGAGTGGTACCAAGAGGATCCAATAGTAGATCATCTAGAGCAGAATTGGGATCCTCTACAGGAGCTAGCAAAGCCCGTTGAAAGTATCCAGATGCCAGATTTCCCAATCTGGGTGGGTATGTTGACCATAACCCCCTACTCATTTTGTAGTTTTTTCATCTAATTCCTTTTCTTATGCTTATGGGCTAAAACATGAAAAAGGAGGTATTCCTATCTCCCTCCTGCAACATTGGACTCTAGACTTTTGTTCCAAAATATCTCCTCCTTTTTAAAGATTTGTTCCAATTCCAAACGACCCTCTCTTTCCTGGTTATAGGTCAATAGACTAACATCCCCCTCTTCCATATTTTTTGTATAAATTTCAACTTAGATCCCCTAAGACTTTTTTTTCTGGAAGACATCCCCATGTTGGGAATAGGCTACAATCTAATTGCAATCCTAAACATATTTCATGTATCTCCTAAGTCCTTGGAAAGTGTTCCCCAACACTAGGATTAGAAAGACATTAAATTCAAATGAAATGAACATGTAAATTAAAATTTGTAATTAATTCTAAATGATAGGAACATGTGGGGATGCCCAAGAAGAGCTCCTACAAAATAGGAGCACATGGGGCACCCACATGGAAGGTGGAACTCACCTTGAGTTAAGTTAACTGTTTGGAGAAAGATAACACTTTAGTAATTCATGTAAAGATCCTAGAAGTTAGGAATTGATGTTTACATACATGGAGTTTAGTTTAGTTTAGTTTAGTTCAGCTCAATATCAGTTTAGTTTAGTTTAGTTTAGTTCAATTCAGTTCAGTTATGGTTCAGTTATCTTTAGTTGCATGTAGTTAGTTTTAGTTGAATTCTAGTTGACTTTAGTTGACTTGGAATGTGTGACTAGTGACTTGAGTTGCATTATAGATAATAGGTGATACATTCAGTTAAGTGGGGATGATCAATCATGCATCTTGTTTGCATGAATTGATGGGGAGATATGTTTAAGTTAACAGAGATTGACTTGAACCCACCTTGGGCACCCAAGTTGGCATCTTGGAGTCAAAACTTTGCATGATAAGATATTTTATAAGGCTAAGTTAAGTGGGCCCATTCTTGGGAGCCAACTTTGAGGAAAAGCTTACAATATATCTTCATAATCAACTTGAGTTAGGACTTCAGTTTTGGATGACCAAATTGATGAAGGACTTGGTTTGACATTGTTTTTCATGGAAGAACTCTACTTGCAAAGAATAGGAGTAGGTTTTGTGAGATAAGCTTTGTGCTTTGTAATTGTAAACTCTTTGGAGTTTACAAGGCTCAATATTATCTATAAGTGCGAGGGAAAGTTGAAGAGTTTTAATGGCGGAGAGTTTATTGCAGTGTGAAGAAGAAAGAATTGTTGAAGGAAAAAAAAGCATCTCAAGCAAGGACTGGAATTACTGTAATCTTATTCTGAGATTAAATAATACATTGATTCTTGGTGGAGTTTTTTCCTGAAAGGGTTTCTCCATGGTATATGTTGTGTGACTTCTTTCTTCTGGTCTTATTCTTTGTCCCACTATATCTACTTTTACAAATGGTAAAAATGAATTAAACAAATAATCATCCACAAATAAATTGTAACAAAGAAGACTTAATTAGATATACAGTATAATAGTTTTACAAGTTTTAAAACTACATAATTACCTCCATTTTCAACATTTGGTGATGGTATTAGACCTAGCGGTTGGGGTAAGTGCAGGATATAGCACCTCTTAAAAGTTTGAAGGTTTTTTGGTTGTAGTGGGAGATTTTACTATTGTCTTATTGCTGATTTTAGAAAATAAGTTTGTTACAATGAGTTTTAATTCTTGTTTAGATATTGAAAGATTCAATGGATCTAATTATGAGATGTGGAAACTAAAAATGGAGGATCTCCTTGAAGAAAGAGATTAGTGGTTAGCTGTTGGTAATGAGACAAAGTCACCTCCAATGATATTTAAGATGAGGATTGGGATAAGCTTGATAAGAAGGCAAGAGGGACCTTAAGATTATGTATTGATAATGTTGTTCATGAATGTTTCAAAAGAAACTACTATATATAAATTGTGGAAGAGAGCCAGGTATTATTTATCAAACTAAAAGTATTACTAATAAGTTGTATATGAAAAGACAGTTGTATTCTTTAAAGATGAAAGATGGTGATTCTGTTGCAAATCATTTGAATGCTTTTAATTTGATTCTAAGTCATTTAGCATCTATAGATGTAAAGCTAGAAGATGAAGATAAATGCATTTTTTAACTTTGTTCTTTACCAGAATCTTGGGAAAATCTAATTGTTGCTATCAGTGGTAGTGGTGCAGATCTAAAGATGGACAATATAATTCCTACTCTCCTATTAGAGGAGATGAGGAGGAAGTCTAAAATTGGAATCCAAGATGCCTTGTTTGTAAAAGGTAGGTATGATAAAAAGTCCAACTTAAGGGAGACAAGGAAAGGGTAAGTCCGAAGGACAGAGTAAGGTAAAGTGTTGGAACTATGGGAAACTAAGACATGTGAAGAAGGATTGTAAGAACAAGAAAAATAGTTCTGATTCTTCTACAGAGGAATCCTCAGATGATAGTAATCATGTATTGATCATTTCACGTAAAACTATTAGTGATGACTCTTTTCTTGATGTTAAAGAGTGATCTTCATGGAGAGGATGGTAGTCACGATGCCATGTGTAGCTCGTACCATGGTTCGGTGGGAGTCGTTGATTGTGATGTGGATGCATCATTGGTAAGGTTATCTTCATGTGATTGGGGATATGTTTTTTCTTGGTATAGAGTGGTTGATATTATGTCATGGTTTAATCTTGATACACATTTAGAGTTTGGCATGGTACTTGTTCTCTTGAGATTTGAATGTTAGTGTATGTTATGATGAATGTGATCTCCTTAGAGGAGATGGTTAGATCATGGATGTCATGCTTATGTTCCTGATTCATGATTGGATCTTTGACATTGATCATGTGTGGTGCTCTTATGTATTGGGTACATTAATCATTTGCTTGATTACTTCATGATAGTGCTATGTTGCATTTGGAGTTTGTCATGGATTGGTTGGTTATAGGTCCTCATGGATACTTGAAGAAATAGGTGAGGCTTGAGTTCTCTTATGGTTGGACATGAGTTCAATACACTCGGCGGTTTCACATGCCTCCAAAGAGGAAGTTTGGTTACAAATACTTGGGAAAGGTATTGGTTTTAATTGCAAGTAAGTTAAACTTGATTGTGATAGTCAGAGTGCTATTTGTTTAGCCAAAAATCCTATGTATCATGCTTGTACTAAGCATGTTGATGTTCAGTATCAGTTTGTGTGAGAAATGGTTGAGAGTGGGAAGGTATTAATTGAGAAAGTTGACACTTTGATTAATGTTGTGGATTATCTTATGAAACTAGTTCCTATAGATAATTTCTCTTGGTTATGAGTATTAATCATTTGTTTGGAGCTTCATGATTATGCAGGTTGCATTTGAAGTTGGCATGGATTGATTAGTTGGTGTAGGAAGGCCATTGGCGTTGAGTCCTATACTTGATTTATAATAATGATTCCTTGTTTAGAATAATTGCAATGTATATGTCAAGTGGGAGAATGTTGGGAATAGGATGCCATTTAATTGCAATCCTAAACATATTTCATGTATCTCCTAAGTCCTTGGAAAGTGTTCCCCAACACTAGGATTAGAAAGAGATTAAATTCAAATGAAATAAACATGTAAATTGAAATTTTTAATTATTCCTAAATGATAGGAACATGTGAGGATGCCCAAGAAGAACTCCTACAAAATAGGAGCACATGGAAGCTCACATGGAAAGGTGGAACTCACCTTGAGTTAAGTGGTGTTTGGAGAAAGGAAAATGCTGCTTAATGTATGTAGAGGTCTAAAAGTTAGGAATTGATGTTTACATGCATGAATTGATTAAGTTCATTTTGATGCTCAGTTTTAGCGTTTAGTTCACTTGGGGTTCATTTCAGTTTAGTTATGGTTTAGTTATCTTTGAGTTACATGTAGTTAGTTTCAGTTGAATGCTAGTTGATTTTAGTTGACTTGGAATGGATGACTAATGACTTGAGTTGTATGATTTATAACATGTGATACATTCAGTTAAGTGGGGATGATCAATCATGCATCTTGTTTGCATGAATTGATGGAGAGATATGTTTTAGTTAATATAGATTGACTTGGACCCACCTTGGGCACCCAAGTTGGCATATTGGAGTTAACACTTTTTCATGATAAGATATTTTATAAGGTTGAGTTAAAGTGGGCCCATTATTGGGCTGTTTAGAGGAGAATCTTACAAGATATCTTTGTAATCAATTGAGTTAGGAATTCAATTTTGGACGCCCAAAAATTATGAAGGCTTGGTTTGACATTGTTTTTCATGAAAGAACTCTACTTGCAAAGAATAGGCGTAGGTTTTTGTGAGATAAGATTTGTGCTTTGTAATTGTAAACTCTTTGGAGTTTACAAGGCTCATTATTGTCTATTTATTGCAGCAAGTTGAAGAGAGTTTATCAGAGTTTATTGCAAGTTGTGAAGAAGAATTGTTGAAGGGAAAAGAAGCATCTCAAGCAAGGATTGATAAAGAACTATTGTAATCTTGTTCTAAGGTTAAATAATACAAGCACTATTGATTCTTTTGGTGGAGTTTTTCCTGAAAGGGTTTCTCCATGGTGTATGTTGTGTCACTTCTATCTTCTAGTCTTATTCTTCTACAATCTTTTGTCTCCTTCTACAAATGGTAAAATGAATCTAAATAGATAATCATCTACAAAAAATTTGTAACAAAGAACACTTAATTAGATCTACAGTATAATAGTTTTACAAGTTTTAAATCTACATAATTACCTCCATTTTCAACACCCCAAACACTCTCTTATTCCATCCCTTCACCATATTTTTGATATGCTTGAGCTTGTTAAAAATCCTAAACATGGGGGACCCATGTACCAGGATATTCCACCCTTCAACAACTTTATTCCTAAAATCCATATGGGAATTTCACATAATTTCAAGACAGAAGGGAAATGGTCCCATAGTAGAGTGTTCATTCATGACTAACAATAGAGGGTTATGATTAGAGACAATACATGGCAAGGTAAGCAGATTGGCACTGAGTAAAGCCATCTAGTTGTGAGAACAGAGAAACCTATCCAGCTTGACCTAGATCAAACCATCCCCCAAGTGTCTATTGGTCCAAGTGAAGGATTGACCCAGAAGGTCAATGTCAACCAGACTAGTGTTACCCAAAAAATTCACTAGATCAAACATGTTGTTAGAGTAGTTTGTAAGCCCTCCACACTTCTCTGAAGGATACAAAGGAGAGTTGAAGTGACCAACCACCAGCCAATGTGTCCCCTTGTTATGGTTTATCCAATCAATAAGATCCTGCCAAAGGGAATTTCTAGCATTCCTTTGGTTGGGAGTGTAGACATTGATGAGCGACTAGGAGCCTCTTGGGTGAGAAAACTTGACACCAACACTGTTTCGGCATAGAAAAAATTTAGAACCATTAATCTTGGTAGGATTCCACATCATAGATAACCCATCAAACACCCCATCGACATCACTACATGAGAAGAGGGTACTTAGCCAAATATACTTAGCTATATAGTATCATAGCTAATTATATATCATATGCTATCAATACTTAGCTATATAGTATAATAGCCAATTATATATCATATACTATCAACCAATAATTTAAAGATCATTATATTTTTGATGACTAATTATATATCATATGTTATCAAACAACCATCAACTAGTTATATTAAGGATTATAAATTATTCACAATCTAAGCCTATCACCTTCTAAACCACTATACAATTTTATTGAAATATTGATCAATAATGAGAGAATTATTATCTTAGTTTGATGACTAATTATTTATTATGTTATCTAGCTACAACTAATTAATATTTTAAAGATAATATTATAGTACACAATCTAAACCACTAATATTAAATATCAATTAAGTAATTCATCATCATGTGGAAACATAAAATCTCTTAACATTATTGGTGTGAACAATGTATATGACCTAACTAGTTCACCTAGTAGGTCCTATTCACACATGATCACATGTTAAGTTTACTTAGGGGTCTATGATTTTTTTTAGAAGTCTTAGTTGTCATGTGATCTTCATGGAAACATAAATTTTCTTAACATTCTTGGTGTGAACAAGGTATATTACCTAACTAGTTCAACTAGTAGGTCCTATTCACAAGTGTTAAGTTTACTTAGGGGTCTAGGATTTTTTCTAGAAGTCTTAGTTGTCATGTGATCTTTGTAGACACATAAAAATGGACTAGACCCACAAATCACATTCTTCTATGCCAAACGTCCTCCTCACATAATTAAATTATTTAATTATGTACTAATGTCATAATTCCTAACTATTTCCTCCTAATTATTTAAATAAATAAATTTTATTTATTTGTTTAAATATTTCATTATTTTCCTAGGTCTCTCTATAATTAAATAAAAATTTCAATTTATTTAATTATTATTCACTTTGTACTTTCCTCTACAATTAAATAATTCCCAATAATTATTTAATTGTTCTTTTGTCTTTTTCTCCAAATTTAAATAAAATTATTTATTTAAATTTCCCCACTTTTTATTTTTCCCACCTAGTAAATAATTTAAAATTATTATTTACTATCACATGGTCCCACCACTTTTGAATTAAATTAATTTTTAATTCAAAAGGTCAACTCAATCTTTAAATCAAATAATTTTAAATTATTATTTGAATCTCCAACTTTTTCTCTTGTCACATGCAATCTTGTCCATTGATTTGATTTTTCTAAAATCAAATCCCAACCCTTCATTTCAAATGTTGCCCTAACCCTAATTGTGGGTTGTCACATTTAATGTCAGCCATTGATCTTAGGGCTTCTCTCAATTTTCAATCTTGGCCATCCATCTAAAATTGGATTTTCTATAAAAAGGCAATTTTAGCCTCATTTGACACACTTCATGCTTTAGACATTTTCATGCTAGGCTATTTTGTGCATACTTTAGGCTTGTTGCACACTTGCATGCTTGCATTTGTAGCTTTTGAATAAAATCTTTCAATATTTGCTTAGGACATTGTCATAGTCATAGGTTGCTTATCAAAAATCTAAGGGCAAACATAATATTGCAACAAATGGAGAAGGTGCAATGAAGGTGATTCATGGAGGACATGAAGACTTGGTGAGATTGCTCTTTGTTTTTTATGTTTTCTAACTCTATTGTTCTTCATTATTGAGCTAGGGTTTTAGTTGTTTATGCTTTATAATGCTAACCTGAAATTTTCCCTAAGTTACATTGGTGAACCCGACGCTAAAAACACATTTTTGTAGATTTTCATACAGATTTTTTGGAGCCACAATCGTTGCCTCGCGATGCATTTAGTTTACAGACTGACACATCCAAAGTCTCGAGCCGCATTTTTTATCCCAAATGATGCATTCACTTTGTTGAAACACATTTGTTGGTTAGAACGACACATACGTAGGTCCGATGCATTCACTCTGCAGAACGACACATTTGCCTGGTAAGTCTTGCTTTCAATTTTGCAATGCATTTGCTTTGCAGAATGATGCATTTGCCTAGTAAAAATTTGCTTTCAGGTTTTTATAGAATTTTTCCAAATTTCTTCTTTCGGCTTAGTAGGTTAGAGGATTTTGGGTTACCAATCTGTTGTTTACAGCATGTGGCAAGTTGGAAAAGGAGTCTAAACTTTGTTTGTTGATTTGTTTTTAATTCCTTTTACAATCCTAAATCAAACAAACAAACAATCTACAAATTGCATGTACATTTCATGGGTTTAAAATGAACATGCTTTCACTCATGGGCTTAAAATGAACACAATCTTGAATTGAAACTCATCAAGGCTAAAATTTACATGCATTTTCATGACCTATGCTTAAAATGAACCTTGTTTGTCTCACAACTAAATTGAGTTTAAAATGAACAAGTGTCTTGTGTGTCTTGTGGTGTAGTGATTGCCTCTCAAGTGTGTATGCAATTCTCTTGCGCTTCATGTGATCTTGAGAAACAAAAACACTGAGAGGTTGTTACTTTACCACCCCCACATTACAATTTGGATAACTAAAATGACTAAGTGGTTTCAATTTGTGTAACCTTGATTCAATAATAGAAGTATCCTCTCCCCTTGCACACTTGTGTGATCCTGGGTGCAAGAGAAATTGTTATTGACTCTAGGAGTTGGGCCTTCCTTGGTGGGAAAAAGTACTCACCCCAAGGTGACTCAAACTGGCAACAAAGCTCTTTAGCTGAGCTACTCTTGACCAGTATACAAATGTGAATCCTAATGGAAAACTTAAGATTACGAGTGTAGATGTGTCACATAGATGAGTGAATCTCCATAAAACCTGTGGAGCGTAACCTATGTAGGCTAGGATTTGTCCTTATTGGAGCTAATATTGCCTCATGTGTGGCCACTCAAATAGGAGCCCAAACTAAAAACCTTTTGTGTAGTTGCCAAAAACCCTTTCTATTCACTGGTGCAGCAATGGTTGTTGCCAAGGCATCCACATTCTCGTAGTTCTTAGTAGAGGTGAAGGGCCTATCATGGGAGATTTATTAGGGCTCAAATCTTGGTTAACCATAGAGGTGAGTGCAATGTAAGGGGGAGCTAGTGTGGCCAAGCTTCTAAATCACCCACTAAGAATAAGTGTGGCTGGGTAAACCCACGTGGGATCTACTGAATATAGTCCTTGCCAACCCTAGGTTTTTGCTTGTCTTCAATATGCTTGTTTCAAACAAAGACAAAACCATGTGTTTTCCAAGTGTTTTATGAACCAATGAACAAATAAACATCCTTCAAAAATTAGGAAAAACACATTCAAACTAGAAAAACACATTCAAACTAAAACAATCTAAAAATTTGTCAAAATTGTAAGAAAACTAGACCTTGTTCAACTTGCAACGCAATTTCTACCTTAAACAACACATTTGATTTTTTGCAATGCAATTGCTACCTGAAACAACACATATGCCTTATTGCAACACAATTGCTACCTAAAACAACACATTTTCTTTATTACAACACAATTGCTTCCTGAAACAATGCATTTGCTTGCCACCCAGAAAAACAACATAGTTTAGGTTGCATACCTTAGGCTTAGGTCATACCTTTGCATTGTCATTCTCTAGATTTCACTATCATGTCTTCAATTCACCTTGATATGCTTGCTAGTCAAGTTGAATACCAGTTACTCCATAATGGTCAATACCAACAAGCCATAGACTTCAAAAGACAATTCATCCAATCCATATACAAATACCCTTCTTACCAACAACTCATAAACCCTAGTCCTCCATCTATCTACCCTCACTATCAAGATTCCCTTAGAATAATTCATGCCATTAATCCACAACAAATTTCCACTTATTACGCTTATCCTAGCCTTTGCAAGGGAAGCCAAATTTCCACTAATCCCTTCCAAGCCTCCGTGTCATATCCTAGTCCTTCATCCACTAGTCCATTCCAAGGCTCTATATCTTATCCTAGTCCACTACTCCTCAACCCCTTGCAAGTCTCCACATCTTATCCTAGTCCTTCATCCACTAATCCTTTCCAAGTTACTCCATCCCAATCTACATTTAGTCATGAAAACACATCTAGTCATGGTCTCCAAAATCACATACCCTTTAATAAACTTGAGGATACATATCAAAAAGAAAGTTCAAAGCATGACATCATGGCATCACCTTTACATCAAGATCAAAGTAGTCCAGCCCATGACCCCATATTTAAGTCCATCCAGGAAGTCCTTCTAGATAATCATGGCATTCAAAATACACCTATCCTTGATCAAGATTCCGTTCCCAATCAGGTCATCCAAGAAAAACCCTTCTTTGACCAAGACACTACCATTGATAAAGAAACCCAAAATGATCCACTCCTTGACCTTTATGCCATTCATGACCAAACACTTTAAGACAACCCTATCTAAGCTCTGAATATTGACACTTTCCAAAATAATACAATTGCCTCCATGGGACACATAGACGATCTTCCTCTAAAACATGAGTCTCTTACTCTAGACATATTTGCAAATGATCCAGCTATAGCTGAATTCACTAGACTCTATGACACTAACCATAAAGATAGTTTCAACATTGACTTGGATGTACTAGTAGAATCATTTGAATTTGATTAGAAATATATCCAACATGTTAATAAAGCGACAAAATCTTATCAACTAGGGTCATCTATCTTTGTCAGAGTAGGATTTCTTGTAGACAAGAATATTCCAAGTAAAATTTTCCACTTACACAATGGTGGGTTTGCATCTTGCTTCCATAATGAAAAATACCCCATCACTATTGGAAATATGTGCCTCAAACAATACAGGCTGAAACCTCCATTAGAGCCAAGTCGGTGTGACATCTTCATTGTCTGGCCGACTAGTAGCTTGATTCATTCTGGTTTGTACAGGTCACTGTGACCTTGCAGATGTCTTGTCGAATGTTGTCACTATGGAGCTATCACTATGACAAGGAGTGTTCGGTATGACCTCTTAGCGCTTGGGAGACCTCTGGCCGACAGGCCATTCAATCGTGTATCAGGGAGACTCATGGCGACCACGGGCTTCAGGGTAGCTTATAGCGGCTCGATGAGAAGTCCCAGCGAATAGTGAATGTCTTGCCGATAGGAATACTTTTGATGTCTTCACCATAACATAAGGGTCCCAGTGTGACATCTTAGTGATAGATGAAAGTCATGCCGATGGGGATACACTCGAGAGTCATCGATGTAACACTAAGGTTTCATTATGAAGTCTGGGCGATATGCAAATGTCTCACCGACAGAGGCTCAAGTGTTAGCTATCGGAGTAACTCAAAGCGGTCGGGGAAAGGTCTTGGTGAGACTGTTAAGTCTTGCCGATAGCTGATGGCTATCGGGGTAACCCAAATGGTTCGGGAAGAAGTCCCGGTGAACGCTGTATGTCTCGCCGATGATGAGGGTTCTTTGGTGTAGCTCTTGGTGAATGGTGGTCTTGATGTAACTTTGTGATCTCGGAGAAACCTCTTGGCGATAATGTTAAGTCCTACTGATTGGTGTTTGGAGCTCGGTGTAACAAATGACTTTGGTATAACCTTTGGTGACTCGCTATGATCTCCTAGCGAAAGCGATAGGTTTGGGCGACTGCTTGGTGTTTCGGCGTAACACTGAAAGCTCGATAGAACATCTTGGCGACTACGGTAACTCTTGGCGATAACGATATG